>JXTC01000013.1:1136237-1221599 GCA_002914845.1 Trema orientale | reverse complement strand
TGTTAGTTTATATATATATATATATAATTAATTAATTAATTAGATTAATTTAATTTAAATATATACATATATATATACAATCATATTAAAAGAAATGGAAACTAACGTTTCCTTATTTACGTTTTCTTTAAAAGTTTTATAAAAGAAAAACTTTTCACGTTTTCATTAAAAACGTTATATATATATGTATGTTAATTTTATTAATATATATATTAATTAATTTATTAAATAGTTTAATAAATATATATATATATATATAAGGTGAAACCTTAGCAGAAAATAGACAACACGACGTATTATTTTCTACAGAGCCTCCATAAACTAGAGAGAAAAAGAAGAGTGTCTTCCTATTCTCTGTAGAACAAACTCTTGCAATCTCATGTGTTGAGAAAATTGCAAGTGCCTAAAGTGTGTCAGTTTAAGAAATTGTACGCAACGCCCACACGTTCATCCAGTTGTGCTTGAGGCTTGGATTGGAAGATCGTGGTTTAGAAGACAATAAAGCTAGGATCCGCTGATAGGCTACAAGAGGTATTAGATCTATTCTCTTTGTGTATTCCTATTTACTATAAATTAATACTATGCACTCATATAGTCAATTGTTTTGAGAAAATATTTGAATGTTCCTGGGCCAATCTTCCGCTGCGAAAATCGTTTTAATTCCAACATTCATAACAGAGATAAGCACGACGGTGCTATGACCCATGCACGCTGCGACCACGTGGACAAAAGAATAGGGTCAGCACGTGCGGACACGATCCGTTGTTCGATCTTTGGCTGGTCGGGTTGGGTTTTGGGTTTAGTTATAGTAGTGGCCGAGCAAGTGGCATCCGGTTGCCAATAGTGAGTGAAGGGCATGTGTGATATTGGTATTGTGAAGGGCATGTGTGATGAGATTGGTTTTGGGATCTCATGGGGAGCTTGTTTTGGGTTAATGTAGACGTCATGGCAAGGGTGTCTAGTAGAAAAAGCAATGTAATAACAGCCCAAGGATAAAGCATTATATATAGTGAGAGTTATATACAGTGACTTGAACAAATTAGAGGGCAATAATTGTGGAGGAGAGTATAAATGTGGTGAACATAGAGTCTACGTAGTTTAAATTTAGTCCAAATTTTCAAACGTCCTACGGCGAATTCGTGTCACTAAAGTATTAATAATTGACAAATGATCAATTAGATTCTCTTCCTTGGCTTCTTAATTTTGCGTGTTTATAAAATGAAAATGTCTTCAAAAATCATAGAATGATATTAATTAATTATTGGTTTATTTTAGGGTCATGTAAAACTAGCTTGTCATCATAAATAAGACGTAAAAAGAATGATCGAAATGAGAGAGGAAAATAAGAAATACCGAGTAATATAGGTTAGGATTATCTTTTAGGTTTTTTAAGACCCATGATCCTTGTTAAGTGCTTGAGGAACTCTACTGCCTCACGGTCATTTGGTTCTTGACTTTATGTCACTAGCAATTTATTAGTATTAGCTGGGCGGGGCAGCAAGATGTGGCTACATGGTGAACTACTTGTCCTTTACTACAAGATTCTTGTAATTCAAACTAGAACGTTTCTGTCAGTTACCAAAAAAGGAAAGAGTAACAGATTCCTCTCACTTCTTTTTTAGATATTTAAAAATAAAAAAAAAGTACTGGGGTTTCTTATGTTCATTTGGTCATGTGCGTTTCCTTTTTTTTTTTTTTTTTTTTGTTAAAAGCTTGTTTTTCAAAAGAAGAGATAGCTACGATTGAGGTCCATCATGGAATTAAGTAAATACTTAATGAGAAATGGAGATTTTTAAATTCACAGAATTAAAACAATAATTAAATGCTCTTAAAAGGGGAAATGTTTTGTAACTAAGTACATACTCGTTGGTACTTCGAGCCAAAAAAAATATATATATACTCGTTGTTATTGTCTCCCAAAATATTTTTTGCGACACTCACACTTTTGCTCTGGAAACGATTTTGAGATATTTTGTTATCGGTTTATTGATGAGAATATTTTATTGTGGTACTTGCAAGTGTACAAAAAATATGTTCTAATTATGTTACGGCCACTGTATCTAATGACTTAATACTACCGATAATAGCACAAATAGAAAACACAAGAAATTTATGTGGTTGGATAACTTGCTTTTATACTTGATGCACAAATAATGAGGATTTTTCACCAGAAGCGAAAATATGAGATCTTGGGCTCTCATCATGCATGGAGCTCGTTTTGAGTCAAAGGTTTGTGAATATTTATGATGGTTGAGGTCCTTCAGGGAATAAGTTAAATCTTCGATAAGAAATTAATGGAGAGTTCTAAAAATATTAAATCAACACGAGTCGTTGATAGGTTTCGTTACGTAATTGACAAATGATTTTAAAATTAATTAATTTAGAGGACATACATTTATTTCTCAATATTGAGCATGGACCAACGAATAACGACAAGTTTTGTTTTTGTTTTTTTTTTAAAAAAAAAAAAAGACAAAGAAAACAATTAAATTTGAGATTACCAATAGACAAAAACAATATAAATGTAATGGTGATTGCCTGATTGGGACCTAATTCAGACTTACAAATTTACTAATAATGCATATATAATTTAAGAGTATCTAATTCCCAATTATATATCAACCACGTGCCAATCTATCAGGAATGAAAATGGAGTTATAGATCAAAGAATACTAAATATAATATTTTGAGTACAACATATAATCAAAGATGAAAATGTCGATGTGAATGGAATTTGTCAAGGCTTTTGATTTAAGAATAATGTCAACAGAAATGTCGATGTCCACGAATATTCTAGAAAATAATTGATAATTTGAAAACAACTCTAATTTTTCCAATGAAATTTTACAAACATGCTAAAATAATTAATATTACTTGATTTAAACAGGATTAATAATAAAAATAATACATATTTGCTTAAATATGAATTTTTTTTTTCTATACCTAATTTTGGATTAAATATATATCACATGTATATATTGAAATGTATACCACGATTTATACTATGGTATACATTTAATCTATTATTTTGTATAATATAGACATATATTTACACTATATTTCACACATAAAATATAAACCTACAAAATGAGTATGAAATTATTAAAATGAAACAGTGGATATTTGTGAAATATATTAGACAAAAAAGAACGTAAGCCTATATTTCACTTTCCCTTAACATAGTTCTGAGCCCAACAAATTGTACTTGGGCTACTAGCTTATTTGGGTTACCGACAGGGGATTTGGACCAGAGTATGGGAAACGGGAAATGACATAGGAGCTTTTTTAGCAAAATGTTTTTGGAAAATGACACTGAAAAACCAAAAATAGGACATGCCCAAAATAATTATTTATCCGCCCAACATTCAGTTGCATTTTCCTATATATTTCTTGCATTTTCCTATATATTTCGGTCAATGGAAACCAAAAAAATCAATTTAATTATTAGAAACCGAGAAACAAATTTAGTTACTGCAAACCAATTTAGTTTTTTATAACCAATTCCCAAATAAAACTAATTTAATTACCCGAAATCAAAAAACAAAGGTTATTGGTATTAGAGAAAAATATTACTTGAAAAAATGTGATTTGCTGGAAACCACGTAATAATTTGATTACGATAAATCGAGAAACTAATTTTTTTAGTGGAAACTATTTTAATTTCTTGTAACCAAAATATTTGAAAAATTGCTGCTAAATATCTGTATGAAAAAATAATTATTTTGAGAAGGGAGTATTTTTTATATTATTTTTAAAAACTAAGATATAAGTGTCCAAATTCCAAATTTTTTTATGACCACTTTTTAAAATAACATTACTGGTGGACATAAAATTTTATGACCGTATTTTTCATGGTCATAAAAACTATGACTACTGTCATTACGATCATAAAATTTAAGACATTCCAAAAAATCTCATATTATTTGAGTTAAATTACTCCTTTCCAAGTCCAAAACCCAACTGATACAGTAAGGTCTTGCAAGGAATTCTGATGAATAAAATGCCAATAATATTGTAGGAAAATCAAAGTGGATGTTGTTTGGAAAAATTTTTCAAATACATCTACTTTATTTTATGAGATAACTGCAACGAAAAAAAAAAAAACACAAACTATAGCCTTTCTGCAACTTTAACTCTATTTTTTTGCTTGTGAAAAATTATATTTCCATATTAAGAATTTCTAAAAATTTGTATCCTATTTTCATGAAATGAAATTGAGGTGAACGTATTCTTGTAGCAAAATACTTAAATCCCATTGAAAATGCCCTTAAATAATAGAATAAATTGGTCAAATTGGCTCAAAAAATACAAATTTTTGGAAATTATTTATGTGGAGATATAATTTTGTACAAACAAAAACGTAAAGTTAAAATTGCAGAAAGTTAATAGTTTAGAGTTTTTTGTTTTTGTTTTGTTTTGTTTTTTTTTGTTTTTTGTTTTTTTGTTTTTGCGGTTATCCTTGTTTTTCAGTCTTTTAGTTTATGTTAACTGTTAAGGTGTATCAGTTATTGTCAGTTATTGTACATGTCAGTAATTAACCAAGTATATTATCTTCAAATGTCCATTTAATGACGCATGTTAAAGTGCAAAATAATTGGAATGAATAGTTTTTCTTTCTAAATGAAGGAGGTTGTCCTCTCTGGATGGTTTCTTTGCGATTGACTATGATCTCCTCAGCTCCTTTATCTTATAGTATAATAATAACAATAACGATAGAAAATAAGTAAAATTCAAGTATGAATACTTTGTTGCAAAAATGTAGTGCTTGTTTTTTTGTAGTTTATGGGGTTCCACAAGGGGCAAAAAAAAGTATGGGAATGTGACAAAATGCCTGGTCATCTAATTGAAGAAGATAATGGTGACTCCTGTTGAAGCACCTAAGTCAGAAAGGCCAATGATCATATACACAGCGAAACATCACCTAATCTCTTAAAAGAAATCTTACAATATTACATTCAATAAATTTGGAAACAATTATAGTGACTAAATTTATCAAGGAAATGACTTTGTGGTAAAAAAATTATAAATTTGGTGTAAGCTGAGATGGGGCCTCAGTCTCTTCAGTCCAATCAGAGTTGGGTTCACTCCAAGACCTGGGCCGAACCCCTAGCTTGAAAAACAAGAGCATCTCCAATGCCTCAAAAACCTGTTGGTTGTCCAAAAACTCATTCCAAACCCCACTTACTATGCAATAATTATTGTTGTATGGCGGCCGGTGGTGGGCGGCGTGCTGTGACCGCGACACGAGGATGCCGAGATCTTGTAGTGCCGCCACGAGTGGCGGTAGCCGACTTTTAGTCATGTGGGCCCAAGCATGAAATTGTTGGCTAAACATAATGCAGCCAGAGCACGTACTAACGAACCCAAGAACAATTGGATCGTCACAAATAAGGTCTATAGGGAGCACTACAAAGGTTATGGCACGAGCAAGGGCATGCAAATTGTTTGCAAATTGACGCCTAGTGATAGTCCAAGGCCACTTATGGTGACCTTGAAATGCCTCAATTTGGGCACCAAAAATTGGAGTTGAGTCACCACCATAATTGTCAATGCCCCAGTGATACACTCCCGACCCAAGGTCAGCCACTATGTACCCAACCAAGGCAGCCAAAGTGGGCTCGGCCCAAACATGCAAATTGGCCGCACCCACTATGGACTTGGCTAGAGAAATGAGCACCGTGGTGCACCCGGATGCCACCCACGCGCGGTGCGACCACGTGGACTGCAGACTCGGGTCATTGAGCCGAGGAGGGGTGCTGCCCGTTGCTTTTGAAGGTGGAGGGGGCACGAGCCGTGGTTCTATCACTAGCTGGTTCGGTTCGGTTTTCCGTTTAGTAGTAGTGGCGGCCAAGCAATGTACCCGGGTGGTGCGAATAGTGAGTGAGGGGCATGTGTGGAAATGGCGTTGGGAGCTCAAAGGGAGCTTGTTTTGGGTTAAGATGGACATTGGGAAGGATATCTAAGAGAAACCAATGTAACAATAGCCTAAAGGAAAACAATTATATATGGAAAAATATTGAAATAGTGGCTGCAAACTAAAAGCGCAGTTTTGTGGAGAGTACATTTTTAAGTCAAGAGAGATTGTGGTGGTCATAGAGTATGCGTGGTGTAGTGCAAATCTCTCAAAAACGCCTTGTAGTGAATATGTGTCACATATTAATTAAGGTTCCTTCTTTTGTATTTTTCAGGACAAGTCTTAGAAATATGGTTGGTGCACTCCTCTTCTGCACATCAAGTGGCTAACCTTTTGAATTGAAATGGACCATACGTTTTGGTCTTACTCTGTTTCTCTTTTTTCTTTTCTTTTCTTTTTTTTTTTTTTTATGAATAAAAATGCAATACTTTGAAATCCCATAAATTTTGGTCTTTCATTGAGCTTGAGGAGTTCCATTACCGCACGGCTATATAGCTAGATATGTGGCACCATTGAAACCGTGTGTGATTGGGGGAAGTAAGGGATTGCATTACTATTTTCACACTTTTTCTTTGTGGGGAAGTCTTGTATATTCTTGACTAAATTATGGACATAAATGTTTTTTTTGGAGCAAGGATAATGACCCTTGAGGAATATTCAAGTCCTCAAGCATCAAAAAGAGAATAAACCTTATACGGTCACCTTATGCGGCATCGTTTAAATGAATCTTGGATGAGAAGATAGAATAATGCTCAACTTATAGAAAAGAACCGAACTAAAAAGTATTAAAAAATATAAAAGCTTGTATTATTTATAAGGTAAACGGTTTCGTGCTATAATAAACCTTCGAAGGCTTTCAAAATTTCTAATAATTTTGTTTTATGGTTGTACATTGTTGTTTAACTTCATCATTGACTTTCATTGGCCTAGAAAAAAAAGAATGTAAGAAATTTAACTTGTACTGGAGTAAACAAATTACTATTAAAATCATAATTTGCCTGATGTAAAGCAAATTATTGTTGTTCCAAAACAGAACATCAAAAATTCAAAGTAGGGCCAAACTCCATGAGAGACCGTAGACAACAACCCTATGCATTGAAGTTTCAATTTCTCATTGAGTTCTTTATTGTTGTTGCTTGGCTCTCTCTTCTGCCATTCGGTTTCCTTCCCGTAAATGCTTTCATCTATCTATATTCTCCTTCTCATTCTTCATTTCAAACATGTTCGAATCTATCAATTTTTATATTAAATGTATTTTTGAAAAATTGAAAAAAAAAATATCAATTTTTATTTAATAGATAAAAGCGTGAAAATAGAGACCTGCTTTATGAATATTTCTTTTTTGGAAAATACCAAAAATCCTCTTATGTGTTTTTAGCAAAATACCATATTCTACCATGTGTTTTTAAAAATACAAAATATATCTTCCCAATCTGTCCAATTGGGTCAAATATCATTCATCGAGTCAGATTTAGTTAACATTATGTTTTGAATTAATTCTAATTTCCTTAGTCAAGCTTAATCAAATATTCTAATTATCTCATTAACTCTACAACCAAACATCTTTTTTTTTTTAAAAAAAAAATTATGATATTTTTTGAAGAATAAATATAAGTGGTTCAAATTTAAGTTGTTTGTTGTAAGTTTAACTAATAATTTAATTATTTGATCAATGGCACTTTTGCTAAATTTGGATAAAAAAACTGTCAAAGGTTATTGAAAATTGAATCTTATAGCAAAATGATTGAATTTTGGACCCACTTTAAAGGGGAATTTACACGTAGGGGTCTACTAAACCCTTGTGATGAAAAATGGGATTCACTCATTAGTGTTTTCAAAACTAACCCCAATTGTCATGTTACACATGTAAAATTACTTGGATACCCTATTTCTTCAACAAACTTCAAACTACTTTAACCACCACCTCCAATCCCGATCCTGACCCCAGCGGTGGCGCCTCCGCTCGATTAGGGTCGAAAAATTTTGATCGTAGTCGAACTTGTTCGGCCACCTCTCCCGGTTATTCCGATCGTTTTTCAACCACTAGCCAGAAAATTTCAACTCCGGTAGAAAATTTTTAACTAGGGTCGAACCACTGTTTGACCGTAGTTGAACGATTCGACTTGGATCGAAGACATCAGTCGAAATTTTCGACCGGCGTTCAACCGTAGTCTAACAATTTCGACCCTAGTCGAACATGGTCGGCCCTCTTTCTAGCGCCGCCTCCGTCACTTTTGATTTTTTCGACTTGGTCTAAAATTTTTTACTAGGATCGAATCAGGGGTAATTTTGGAACTCCAAAATATTCATTAGATGACATGGCAAGAGAAGTCTTACTTTTATAAATGGTTTATAAGTTGTCACTTTTTCCATCACATGTATTAAAAGAGGGTCAAAATTGATAATCCCCCAATTTAAATGAATGTCTGTTTTTTCAAATGCTGTAAAAAATATATATTCATGGACATTTAGCTATACAAAGAAAAAAAAACAGACATTTATTAAAATAAAGTGTAAAAAAGAAACTCTCCATAAATTCTCATAAAAAATAGCTAGTAGGATAGTTTTGGCCCAGTTTGACAAACTAAGGGTATGGATTTTGTATTTCTAAAAACAGAGGGGTAAAACTAACATTTTACTAAAATACAGGAAAATTTGTGGTATTTTCAATTTTTCTGTTAGTGTTTTTTTTTTTTTGGAAATTTTTTGATTGGTTTTTTGGTTTTCTTATTTCGTGGAGTTTCATTAGTGGTGTTTGATCTTTATCAAGATATCAATGTGCTTATTATCGAAAAAGAAAAAGAAAAGAGAGAGAGAGAAAAGATATTAATGTGCTCAGTAGCTAGTACAACCTGGTCAGGCCCATAGTGGCCTGCCAGCCCTCTTGTGGTGGTCCAGTCCAGCCATTGTAATATTAATATTGTGGGCCCAGTCACATTAAAGATATAAGCCTATTATGTTAATTTAAATTTTTTTTCTTTTTTCAAATTTATAGTTATAGATGGGGTAAATTGTAAAAAAAAATCACATGAATTTTGGGTGTTCTGCAATTTTAATCTTCAAGTTTAAATTCTGCAAAATAATACATTGATGAAAATTGATACCCTAAGTTGACTTTTTGAATAACTTTAACCAATAAAAGACAATAATATTCTCAAAATTAAGGAAAATAATGAGGTCTAATCTAGTTTTGATAGATGATATCATTATCTTTTTGTTATTAGAATTGCTCAAAAAGTTAGTCATTGTATCAGTTTTCACAAATTCTTAATTTTAAGGTGTTATTTTGCAAGTTCAAACTTTATGATTTAAATTGTAGAACATCCAACCTTAGGATTTTTTATTATTTATTTATTTTTTTTTTTTGGTAATTCACACCTTATAGATATTAAGAAAATAGATATTTAAGTATGTATTTTGTTTACCACTTTTTACTTATTAAAGTTTCCACATAACAATAGAAGCCCAAGTGAGATTTTGGAAGAGTCACTACAAATTATGCAAATATATAATTTAGATAATGTAATCATTACCCACATAAGTTCAAAAAACTAAATTGAGAATAACTATTAAAGTATTACTCATAAATAATTAACGTTGAAGCATAACTTCATCCCATAATCCCAAATCTAAGTTTACAGGTACCGAACTTGTTATAAGCATAGTACAATACATAATAATAATTAAAACACTTGCCAACTAAATGAGACATTTTTTTTTGAATTATTAAATGAGACAATTCAACTGGTGTTAGTTGGTCGAAAATATTGATATTAGACTTGATAGCAATAGCACAGTTTCAATCCAAAATTCCGAGGAAAAATCCACAAGTAAAATTAATACAGCCACAGAGAGTTTCACTCAAATAATAATAATAATAATAATAATAATAATAATAATAATTAAGACTAACTCAGTGAGCTGGGATGGGATATCGCACTAGATCGAGAGTTCGACTCCGCTGATGTATGAGTTATTTTGTGTGAATCCTATTTTAGATACCATAATAATAGGATCCCTTTATCATATATATATATATTTAATATCAACTGATGAAGTGAATTTTTGACATTCAATTAGTAATTTAAAACTTATTGTTTAGAATTAACGAACGATAAATGCAATAGAATGAAAAAAAAGAACACATAGATTTAAGTAAAAAATCTTAATCGGAAAAAACCACTAGCAAAGGAGAAGAAATTTCACTATGTCAAAAACTAAATACAGAAGGTTGAGTCTTACACGGTCAAGCCGAAATATATATAATCCCAAAACCCTAAAACACACACGTGCACGGATAAAACATATACGAAAAAATCACGCCTTTCAAACAGGTCCATACCGCAGGGGCAAAGCCCCTACACCCCAACGAGATCAATGGTGACCTCTAAAAAAATTTTCCAATTACAAAATTGTCACATATGTCGCACTGCGAGCTTTTCGAATCGGGCCAAATAGAATTCAGATCACGAACACTAATACTTACTATAAATAAAATCAATATTATATACCAATTGAATAACGAAACTCACGTACTAAATGTGAGATCCTAATTAGATTAAGTAGCCAAATACTAGTTTTTAAGATACAGGGGTCGTCGACATTAATAGCAAAAATGCTTTGTTACCTACCATTTTCATTTACTAAACTTCTCAAAGCAAATCAAAGCAGACTACCAACAAAACAAAATTTAAACAGATTTTTTGAAACAAAAAGTATTATGAATTAGAGGGAAAGAAAAAATGAAGGTAAAAAAAAAAAAGATAATATTCGAAGTACCAATTTTTGTACTAAAATTTTAATACCAACACATGCAGTATGTGATTTGTCACAATTCAATTGGTGAAAATGTTTATTCTATTTGTGGTAAGTATTAACTTATCAATTAGATGGTGATAATTTATATACCACATGTGTTGGTATAAAAAATTTAGTACAAAAATTAGAACATGTAGTGCTATCTAAAAAAAATTAATTCTGACTAATAAGTAGTATCGGTATAATACTTTCGATCCAAAACATTGTTCATGTAGGATAACCCAAATTTCATTGCGGTCCACCAATTATAACACCTGAATTATACATTTTTGTCTCAATTTCGGTCCATCAATTCTCAAATATCACAACTTGCTTACCTGAATTATATTTTTCCAAAGCCTTACTTTTAGCATCAAACTATGTTCCCTTTCCCAGAAAAAAAAAAAAAAAAGGCATCTAATTATGTTCAGATTGAGTTATTATTGGGGTATTAAATGTGGGAGAAATTAAAATTATGGTAATCCAAAAAGATGATTTAACCAATTAATAAGAAATATCCACATTCTTAACATATGTCCAAAAACATTGATCATAGAAACAATGGAAGGATTCACCCAAAACAAAACAAAATCGTAATCTCTCTCTCACGTGCCCAAAGCGCAAGAAACGAGTTCAGAGTTAGGTGCAGAGACAGAGAAAAAAAAGGCGAAGCAAAGCAAGCAACAATGGCTTCCTCTTCTTCGTCTTTACTCTTCGCAGCCATTTTCATAACCCTCATCTCCTTCTCGTCATCGTCGTCATCACCACTCGGCGGTGCCGTAAAGCTTCCGTTTCATATCCGGGACGCGCTTCCTCTCTTGCCCAGGCAGCTCTCGTGGCCTATCCTCAACTCTCTCCACAGCGCCGTTGACCTTTTGCCCACTTTCGTTGGCGCAGCGTCGGCCTCGTCCCCGAACAACACCCTTGCTTGGAAAGGAGCTTGCTTTTACGAGAATACAGCTTGGGTTGAGTTTAATAACAAGAGTGGCACTGAATTTGGCGGTGGAACTCTTCATATCAAGGTCTGAAACTTAACTTCTTTTTTTTTTTTTTTTTTTTTCTTTTGGTCTTTTGCCTTTTGGTTTTGTTTTTTTATATCTAGTTAAGGTGAATGGGAAATGTACTTCTTGATCTCTTTGACTTTGGGACGCACATATGCAATATTCTCCTAACTAGAAATATAATTAATTGCTTTTATAGTGACTAAGAAAATTATACCATTAAATCGAAAGAATTACAATAAATAGAAAAAAGAGAAAAGATTTTCGAAATATGAAATAAATATAATCAATTAGTTAATAAACAATATTAACTAAAGTATTTTCAACTTTTCTTTGAGTACCTACAAAAATTTCAATTCAATGCTTGATTACCTAGCTATCGCTTAGGATTATAACTTTGCCATAATATAGTTTAATCTTTTCTTGTTTGACAAGATTGGCTTAATTAAGATTTTCCAAATATAGAAGCGAAGTGCGAGTCAATCACTACTAAAATTCTATGTCTACTTATATAATAAGAGAAATTAATAAATAGATAAGCAAGAGATATTGTCATTTTCCTTTCCAATAATTAAACTCAATATATAAGATATGGATTTTACTTCTCGGCGAAGTGACCAATACTACTAGTTTAAGAGAAACTTCCAATGCTCACACACCAGACCAGTCACTAATAAAATGATTTCACTATTTATAAATTTACATTTATAACTGTATACACTATTATGTGTTTTGACATTTTCAGAAAACATGATACCAAGAGACAACGGAGATAAGCTTTATGTAGTTCGATAGGCTTTTTTCATCATCTTTAAATTCAGAACAAAAAATAAAATAATGAAAATATTGCACAATCGATCTTTTATCTGGCAAGTATCTTGTATACACATACACTGCTGATACACATATGTATTACTCATGTTTTAAAATATGATGTTCAAATAACACGTAGGAGTTAGGAANACCCTGCGCCTCTACATGTCTGGGAACTGTTCAAGAGTTGGAATATCCTTGGCATATTATGACCAAGACATAGAGAATTTTGTACTAAGAGCTAAGGGGTTTTGAAAATAGCCAATAGGGCTCCCTAAATGCGCCCCCATTACTCACAGTACCCCCTAAGACTCAAAGAGACACTACTTTTATGTAAAAAGCTATTCAACTAGACTATCATTATCCCAATTTGCATTCCCAAGCCGCCGCGTCCGTCCACTCGAAACTATATTCAATTACAAAAAAGTACTTTTAGTGGGCAACTTAACTTTTTTTTTTTTTTTTTTTTAATTCTTTTTTTTCAATTTGGGTTGTTCTGGACATTTTTATTCAAGTTTGGAGAACTGGGTATTTCTTATTTGGTGTTTAAATGGATTTGAATAAGTTTATTGGTTAATCCGAGTTTTGGTGAGTTTGATTTCGGTTGGCGGGTTTGCTAGTCTGAGAAAATAGTTTTGCACATTTGGGTATTGGAATTTTGTGAACTCCATTGACCATAGAGCTGGGATTTAATAACAAGAGTGGCACTGAATTTGGTGGTGGATCCCTTCATATCAAGGTCTTAAACTTGATATATGTATATATATTTTCCAATTTTGGTTGTTCTGCACATTTTTATTCAAGTTTGGAGGACTGGGTATTTCTTATTTGGTGTTTGAATGGATTTGAATAAGTTTATTGGTTAATCGGAGTTTTGGTGAGTTTGATTTTGATTGGCGGGTTTGCTAGTCTGAGAAAATAGTTTTGCATATCTGGGAACTTGATGGTTGGGACTTGAGTTTTGTTGTTTAGTTTTTATGGGGTTTTAAAGGTTGTGATTTGAGTGATACCATTTTTTTGTGTTTAGTTTTTCTTTTCTGGTCAAATGGTTAATTTTGTGAAAGTATTAGTTTTGGATAAGTGGGTTGGACTTGGAGTTGTATAACGTCTATGGTGGGGATCTATGCTCGTGGATTCCAACCGGAATTATCGGATAGGACCCAGTGGAATAATCACAGGTTATAGAGAATAGAAATAGAGGAGATTGAGGCAATAGGACTACTGATATATTGAAAATATGATAGAAGTAGAAGATACAGTAACTCTAGGCATTCGAGAGGCCTAGAACCGTCCCATGGAGCTCAGCTCCAATAACCCACTCACTAGTTTCCCCATACTCCTCTCGTTGACCCCACAAACCCCTATATACCCTACCCGTATTCTTCTCTTTTCACTAACAGATTTTCCCAAAAATACCCCATCCTAACAAACCAGCAAAATACCCCAACAGCCCGTGCTTAAGCATCCATATCTTGGTTTTCACACGCCTAGTGTATTGGGGTCTATCATAATCTTTCAGGTTTGAACTTTGAAGACATTTTAATTCTGTAATAACTCTTGAAGACTATTTGGGAATATGTAACGAGTCATGATATTTCATGAACCAGAATTTAATTTGATTACTTACAAATAATCAAGCTACGGAAACTAGTAGTTTTACTCTTTAGTTTTTTTTTTTTTTCTGGGGGGAATAAAGTTTTTATTATTTTCAAGCTTCTGATTGCCATGAGTTCAAAATTTTCTGTTCTATCCTAGCAAGGAAATAAAGGATTACATGTGTTCTAAATGCAGGTTAGCAAAGCGCATAGTTGGACATGCATGGATATATATGTCTTTGCAACTCCATACCGTGTTACATGGGATTACTATTTCCTATCTCGAGAGCATACACTTGAGTTTGAGGCATGGGAAGGGAAAGCTGAGTATGAATATGTAAGAAGTGCCAGTTTTTCTAATTTGGAACCTGCTAAATGTTCTTCTAATTTGGAACCTGCTAAATGTTCAAGTTTCTAAGAAGAAAGCATTTGTTATAATATGACCCTTACTCTGTACATGTCAGGTTAAACAAAGAGGAGTTTCGATTTTTCTCATGCAAGCAGGGATGCTGGGAACTCTCGAAGCGCTGTGGGAGGTCTTCCCTTTATTTACAAATACCGGATGGGGTGAGAATTCCAATCTTGCATTTCTCAAGAAGCATATGGGGGCTTCTTTTGATCAACGTCCTCAGCCATGGGTAACAAACATTACTGTTGATGACATTCACTCTGGAGATTTCCTTGTGATATCAAAGATCCGTGGTCGGTGGGGTGGTTTTGAGACTTTAGAGAAGTGGGTTAGTGGAGCTTATGCTGGTCATACTGCTGTTTGCTTGAGAGATTCTGAAGGGAAGCTGTGGGTTGGTGAATCAGGACACGAAAATGAACAGGTGGACACATAATTGCTAAAATAGTATACGAGAAAGCCAGTTGCTTCATAATGTCGTCATCATTTTGGAATTGTTTGCAGTACTTTCTCTTTTTAGTGGGAAAAAGCGGTTTTAGGTGGATATTCAATAAAATCAAGTTTGGAAGGAAGTGTGTGGGGGTTTAACTATGTGTTAATTTATTAGTTGCTTGTGTTAAATGCAAAGTGACTATTGCCATTCCTTTTGTAGGGAGACGATATTATTGCTCTGCTACCATGGGATGAGTGGTGGGAATTCGAGCTGAATAAAGATGACTCTAATCCCCATATTGCGTTGCTTCCGTTGCATCCTGATATTCGTGCAAAATTTAATGAGACAGCTGCTTGGGAGTATGCAAGGAGCATGGATGGAAAACCTTATGGATATCATAATATGATATTTAGCTGGATAGACACAGTAGATGGAAACTATCCACCTCCATTGGATGCCCATCTGGTACCATATATAATCTATGATCTACCTTTAATAATTATTATCGGGGCTTGATTTTTTCTATTAGTGTAGTATTTTTCTTTGTGTTTTTAGCCTTGTTAATGCAGTTCCAGGCTTTAAATATTTTTGTTTTGGTATGTCTGACTTTTGGTTCCCCTAACATTAGAAGGGTAAGTTGATTTGGCATTTGCATGTATGTTGTGTCCTCATGTCTGCATTATTTTAGGTGTTCCATAAGTAGCAATTAACTAATAGGGTACTTTGAAATTATATTTTGACGTTAATGTATCTATTCTATCTGGCATATGAACTGTTACTTCCATTAAAAAAATATTCGTTCTGAGTTAGTTACATCTGGTTATTGCTCTTTCCATGTGGTTCACCTAGAAAATAGCTAAATCGGGTTTCTTATACTGAATGTTGTCAAAGTCGGTTTTAACTCTTGCAAGTTCCTCTGTCAACATTGAGTTCGTGTCTTAGGATGCTGATATCATTGGAAATCAAGCTAACATTCGTAGTATCATGCCCAAAAAAGGTAGAATCAAATTTAGTTTGGATCTGTCCTTCTCTCAGCCCAAGCATATAAACCACCATGAACCAGGAATGAACGATTGATTTTTTTCCCCCCTTCCCCTCTTTTGTTTGCCTGCTCATGATTGAGTGTTTCAAAAGTTTTTGATTAATTGGTTTTAATTATTAGATCTGTTTTACTGCAGGTTGCATCTGTCATGACAGTTTGGAACCAAATACAGCCTGCATATGCGGCTAACATGTGGAATGAAGCCTTGAACAAGCGCCTTGGAACTCAGGTCTTGTGACATCTTCATTTTCGTACTCAAAAGAGTTTTTTAAATTAGATTTGAGCCAATTCGATTCCTTTACATAGATTAACCATTTCTTTCTCCGATGATCAACTGATTTCTAATGATCAAATATCATAAACTAAACATGAAGGCAAGCCCACTGAGTGGGTTTTTGTGATTTCTGTGTACCAGAAAACATAAACATATCATGAACTAAATGATTGTCTGAAGATTACACATTCCCTTTTTAAGTTCGGAGGAGAAAAAAAAGAAATAAATAATAATACTCGTCCTGAAGATTTCACATTCCCTGTTTACGTTCGAGAAAGAAAAAATAAAAAGAAATAAATAATAGAACTCTTCCTTTTCTAGATTATTTGTGGAATTCTTATTTTTTTTTAAAAAAAAATTGGAGATATGGTTTGATGTTTATATTGCATGCAGGGCCTTGATCTTCCTGACATTCTTGTAGAAACTGAAAAGCGTGGATCCTCTTTTGATGAGCTGTTGACAATTCCCGAGCAGGATGATTGGGTGTACAGTGACGGGAAGTCAGCATCTTGTATTGCTTTCGTTCTTGAAATGTACAAGGAGGCTGGACTTTTTGATCCAATTGCTAGCTCTATTCAAGTCACTGAGTTTACGGTAAGTTCATCCAGGAAAATTTAATTCTGTATACTTGAATAGGTAGGTTTTATATTCATCTCCATGATTTTAGTTTGTCAGGATGTAGAAATAATATCTTCGTTAAAGGAATCCTGTTTCTAAATCTCTTAGTAAGTTTCCTGAAGTATGATACTTGACAAGCAAAACTGATAAGGAATGATTTCTTCCCGCGTTAATATGATACCTTTGTAATACTTAGGGTTAACAAAAATGATAAAAAGAGAAAGTCTTAAAGGCTTTATTTCCGTCCACGGAAGATGTGGTGTTTTAGACTTTTAGGTCTTTTCAAGGATGTGCATTTTTTAAATAATTTTATTGCTGATAATGCAGATAAAAGATGCTTACATTCTTAAATTCTTTGAGGATGATCCAAGCCGCCTGCCAAAGTGGTGCAACGACGGGGACACAGTCAAACTTCCGTTTTGTCAGATTCGAGGTAAGTATCGTATGGAATTACCTGGATATAATACGATGGAACCATACCCGCACATGAATGAAAGGTGCCCGTCCCTGCCTCCCAAGTACTCCAGACCACGGAACTGCTAGAAAGTTTCACCTCCACACCAATTGCTACATCCTTTAAGATGTTATACTGGTTTCTTTTTATGTAAATTCTTTATGAATTATTCGACATGACAGTAAGAAGATGCTAAAATGCAAGTTTACTGATGTCCTTGTAAATATAACTTTTAGATAGGGGCCCTAGTTTAAACATAGAATATGTATAAGGTATGGTAGACAGCTTTTTAATTGTTGTACAAAAGTACATTATATAAGGAATTAAATTGCTCTTTTGGGCGTTTGGAACTTTATATGTCCTAGTTTTACCATTTTTCAATTGTGTCCATACAGTCCATTTAAGTATTTATTACTATGTTTTAAGTATTTATTGGTCATCTATCATACAGTAATGCGTAGAACTGCACTTGCTTGAAATTGGTTTAACATAATGGTTTTGCAGTTATTCATTGCCAGCCTTCACTTGTGCAGTCTTTTTAAGCTTGATTTAAACTTAATGCCACATATTATCTACTTAAGGTTACTAACATTAATTGGGTCTTTATGATTCTAAGAAGCAAAGCATATTGACCATACTAGTTACAAAAGATGAACATGAATGATGTATGTTACAGTGGTTTCTTTTGCTCGATTTGAAGTGGTAACCCTTGAGCTGGTACTGGCATGGGATCTCTGCAAAAAGACGTGTCTGCACATAGCTTCCAAGTAAACCTAGTGACCAGATAATGGATGGTAATAAGCGTCTCAATTCTTGCAAATTCATTTCCCGGACACATTCGAGGTCCTCCTCCGAAAGCCACGAAGGAGTAAGGTGGAACTGAAGCTTGGTTTTCAAATCTGTTAGGATCAAACTTGGATGGTTCTGGGTATATGTCATTGTCCATATGGGTCATCGGTGAAGCCCAGAATATCTGAAGAGTTGAAATTAGAGCTTTTAGTTTGAGTACCAGAAGAAAGGTAATTAAAAAGAGAGTTCAATTTGAAAATTAAAAAAGAATGAGATGTTGACGTACTTGCCACCCTTTGGGGATGAGGTATCCACCGTACTCCAAGTCTTTCAGAGCTTTTCTGAAGCTACCAAAGACAGGAGAAACCATCCTCAGAGTCTCCAATGCAACCCTCCATGTATACTTCATCTTGGCAAGATCTTCCCATGTCAGAAACTCCCCGGCAGCCTTGGTTCTAGCAATCTCTTCTTGTTCTGGAACCAGAAATCAACAACCATCACTAGGCCAAGTTAGTCTTTTCAGATTTCACACGAAAAAGGGTGATATAGTTTTGTTTACCTTGAAGAACTTCTTCATAAATGGCAGGCTCAGTAGATAAAAACCGCAGCATAAAAGTAAGCAGAATAGATGAAGTATCATGTCCTGCTGTCATAACTAGCACAACATTGTGAAAAATCTCCTTTTCAGTTATCATTTCTTCATTTTTGTCATTTCGGATGCTAAGCAAGCAAGTGATGAGGTCTTGCTGTGGAGAAGCACCTTTCTGCTCTAATTCCACTCTCTTTTCGTGAATGAGTTGACTCACTATGTTCTGAACCATTTTGCTTGCCTTGAGGCTGCGGCTGTAGCGTGTGAAGGGAAAGTTAAGAGGAACTGACCACATCCCATCCATCATTTGTCGAAAGAGATCCACAAGTTTGTCTCTTCGAGATCCTCGTTGTATCCCGAAAAGAAGAGAGCTTATTATGTTGAAGGTAAGGGTCTTCATCAATGGCAGGACCTATATTAGCATCACAAATTAACAATCTTAACATCCGCCCATATACCCTATGTTTAAGTAAGCATGCCAATTAGATTTCAGCAGAGTAATTCTCGTGTTTTTTGCGTCACCAGTACTATCTTGACATTGATTCATCTATTAACATTTCCAATACAAGTATCTTATCATGATTCATACCTCCCTTGTTTTAGACACAACTTCTTCTGACCCATTGTTACTTATCCAACAAGCAAAAGAAAAACTTACTGTTACTTCTTGTTTTCCTTGCCAATGCATCTCAAGGTGCCATCTGATTTCTTCTTCCAAATGTCCCACATAATGCTTCAGTGAATCTGGCTTCAAAAACAACATGAGCGCGCTTCTGACTCGCCTGTGATCATCGCTGTTAAGCTCCAGCAAGTTCCGTTCGCCTAGAATCATCTTGATGGACTTAACTTGCTGGTTAGCAATGATGCTGTTATCGCTGGTGAATATGAACTTGTTTGCAGCAGGTCCATGGAGGAAAACTGTTGGTTTACCAAAGAGGGTTAGCTTTGAAATTGGGCCATACTTTTTTATTCTTTCTTCCAGCCATTGTTCTGCTGTGTTGGCTCTCATTGCTCTTAGAAAACTTAGGCTTTGGCCTATGATGGGTATTCCAAGTGAACCTGGAGGAAGCTTTTTTGTTGATCTTCTTCTCTTTATAAGGAGAAGGAAGACTGGGATGAGAAACATGAGAGCAGTGATTAGAGTACTCATGGTGTATGAGAGAGAGAGAGAGAAAGAGAACTAAGAAGAGTGGTTGAACAGGGTGAAGTGTGACTAGGGAGTAATTTATAGAAGATATGTGATCTGTTTTTGTTGGTATTTGGAAGGGAATATTATACCCTTCGGCCTGAAAATTCCATTTCTTTTTCGTGTTCCCATTTGGAGAGAGTAACATCTTATACGACAAAAATTCTCAATGAATTAGCTTGTAGAAACATTTTAAGTTGTCCCATATAGATATTACAGTATTAGAAGTCATCTTTCATTTCATTTATTTAATCAGATTGGTCTAGGCATTTCAGGGCAGCTTGCCCCCAACTTTGTCATCAGGTATTCAGGTTAGTTTAATATGTTGGCCACGTCAAATGCATCAAGACAATGCATATGTCATTTCAAGACTAAAAAAAGTCTTAATTGAAGAGGAAACCTATTTCTATAAGTGCAAAAATTAGTAATTGCTCGTGGTTTATGGGATACTGACAACTGAACAGAACAAATTTGCGCAAAAGAACAAGTGTGTCATGACAAACATTTTGGAACTTATATATTTGCTATAGTGAAGATGACATTATTCCTTTATGTTGACTTCCCTCAATATGTCATTAGTACTTGAACCTTCAATCACTCAGACTCGCCGTTCACCTTCTTAAACGAACGAAGCCTACCCGAACTTGGTACAAATAATTCTTTCTCAAGCAGGATTGAGATAAAGAGGTAAACAAACAAGAAAAAGAAAAGAAAGAGAAGATTCATTTGGAGCCATAGTAAATCAGAACCAGGGGCACTATTTGTTCCTCAAGTATTGCTATCATTAGCATTGTTTTCAGAATTCTAATTGGTTCGAAAAAGGAGTAAAGAAGAGTGTCTAGATATGTAATAGCGACCCTGCTTGTCCAACAACTCAAATACAAAAGACATTGTTTGTCACAACACACAAGATTATTTGGCACAGAGCCAAGCATTATAAAATTATTATTATTATTTAAAAAAAAAAAAAAAAACAAATATAATGATGCCGTGATGGGAAGTCAGCATCTTGTGTGGCTTTCATACTCGAAATGTATGAGGCTGGAGTTTTTGATCCAATTGCTAGCTCTATCCAAGTCACTCAGTTTAAGTTTCTCCAGGATAATTTATGTCACTATATTTTGATAAATAAAAAAATCCCATCTAAATCTCTAAGTAAAATTCCTAAAGTTAAGATACTTGATAAGCAAAACTGATTAGCAATGATTTCTCTTCTTCCATCATAGTTAAAGGCTTTATGGATGTCCATTGAAGATGTGATGTTTTGGGATATCTAGTAGTACTAGATTTATTTCCCAAGGACTTTTCGAGGATTCAAATTGCATTTTTCTGTAATCTCTCAGTAAGGTGCTTATGAATTCTTTATTTAAATTCCTAGTTTTTGTTCAGTGCTTCCATTTTTCTCTTGTGTTCTACCTTTCCAGGATGTTTTAGCATCTAGTGTATTACTATATATGTGGTTGTGGTTATCTATCACTACCAGTGATATATAGAACTGCACTAGCTTGAAATTGGTTTTAACATAATGGTTTTGCAGCTGTACATTGCCAGCCTTCAGTTGTCTAGTCTTTTAAAGCACTTGGACCATATATTTTCTAGCTAAGATCAGTACCATTCTAGTTAGGAAAGATAAACATAAATGATGTATGTTACAGTGGTCTCTCTGCGAAAAGAACTGTCTGCACATAGCTTCCAAGTGAACCTAGTGACCAGGTAATGGATGGTAATAAGCGTCTCAAGCCTTGCAAATTCATTTCCTGGACACATTCGAGGCCCTCTTCCGAAAGCCACAAAGGAGTAAGGTGGAACTGAAGCTTGGTCTTCAAATCTGTCAGGATCAAACTTTGATGGTTCCGGGTATGTATTACTGTCCATATGGGTCATTGGTGATGCCCAGAATATCTGAAGAGTTGAAGTGAGAGCTTTAGTTTTGGTTTAGAACAGAAGTAGTTAAGATGGTTAGAAAGAAAATAAAACGGGACTGAAATTTTGAACTTACTTGCCACCCTTTAGGGATGAGCTATCCACCGTACTCGAAATCTTTCAAAGCTTTTCTGAAGCCATCAAAGACAGGAGAAACCATCCTCAGAGTCTCCATTGCAACTGTCCATGTGTACTTCATCTTGGAAAGGTCTTCCCACGTCAGAAACTCCCCTGCAGCCTTGGTTCTAGCAATCTCTTCTTGTTCTGGAACCAGAAATCAACAACCAGCACTAGGCAACGATTATCTACGAGCCCATGAACTGTAACTTTTACTTCTTTCAATACCAAATAGGCTTTCATATCTCACATGAGAAGAGAGTTTTGTTTACCTCGAAGAACAGCTTCGTAAATGGCAGGCTCATTAGATAGAAACCTGACCACAGAAGTAAAAAGTACAGATGAAGTGTCATGTCCATTAAACTGAGTAGTTCTTGTTTTTTTGCCTTTGCCAATATTATATTAAACACAGATTCATATATTACCATTGCATGTACAACAATACACTTTAACATTGATTCATACACACTTGCTTTAAAAGTAAGCATTTTTCTCTCGTAGTTACTTACTTAACAAGAAAAAGTGGAAAAAAAAATATACGTAAAAAAAAAAAAAAGCCTTACTTTTACTTGTTGTTTGCCTTGCCAATGCATCTGAAGGGGCGACCTGAATTCTTCTTCTAAGATTCCAACAAAGTGCTTTAGTGACTCTGGCTTAGAAAACGACACAAGCGTGCTTCTTACTCGCTTGTGATCATCGCCATTCAAGTCTAGTAAACTCCGGTCACCAAGAATCATTTGGATAGACTTAACTTGCTGGTTAGTAATGGTGCTCTGCTGCCATCACTAGTAAGTATGAACTTGTTTGCAGCAGGTCCATGTAGGAAAACATTTGGCTCGCCAAAGAGGCTAAGCTTCGAAATTGGGCCATGCTTTTTGATTCTTTCTTCCAGCCATTTTTCTGCTCTGTTGGCTCTCATTGCTCTTAGAAAACTTAGGCTTTGACCTGTTATTGGTATTCAAAGTGAACCTGGAGGAAGCTTTTCTGTTGATCTTTATCTCTTTATCAGGAGAAGGAAGATTGGAATGAGGAGCATGAGAGTAGTGAATAGAATACTCATGGTGTATGAGAGAGAGAGAGAGAGAGAGAGAGAGAGAGAGAGAGCTCTAAGAAGAGGGCTTGAAGAGAGTGATCTTGATCTGTATGGGCTAAGAATAGCTTACCCTCTGGCCTGAAAATTCCTTTTCTCTTTCTTGTTAGAGAAAAAACCTGAAACCCACCAAAAAGTAATGAGATAGAGAGAAAAGAAAGAAGAAAAAGGAAAGATTCATTTTGAACAATCCATGAAATAGTACATCCCTAATTGCATCTCATTTTTAGTTTCAAGACATTATTGTATGATTTGACTTCACTCCAATGATAGTAATTAGAAAATCAGAAGCAGGAGTACTATTTTTATCACTTAAGTATTGCCATCAGTGTCTTTTAGCCTGTTTGGTTTGTTATTTGAAAATAGTTGATTTGGATAAGATGTATTTAAGTTAAGAATCTAAAAACTGTGAAGAAAAATTTATTTTTGAAATTACGTTTGGTTATTGTATTTTCTTATTGTTTTTAAGTTAAAAAAATATGAAAATGTGTTTGATAATGTATTTGAAAATAAAAGAACAATAAAAAAACAAGTGTGGTTGAGTAGTTTTTAGATTATATTTTTCCACAATAACATAAAATCTCCTTTAAAAAAAAAACACTTCTTTATATATAACCAAATTTATATATTATTTTGAAATTCTTTTATTTTTTTATTCTTATGAAATTCTAAAAAAAATTTTATGTATGCATATGGTTAATATTTTTTCTTTTATGCCTATTTTTAATGCATAAACTAGAACATTTTTTTTAATACATGAACTACAAATTTTTTCGGTAATGAACTACAAATTTATTTATGTAGTAACATGCCCATAAGAAATGACAGCTGCATATTTGTAATAATAGCACAAAGAACTTCCCAAAATAAAAAAAATTAAAAAAAAAAAACGGACCGAGGGAGGTGGGGATTTGAATTCACAGACTACTTTCCCAAATTATGAGCCCATAATTAACTAATCTTGGGACCAATGAGGTTGCAATATGTGAATCCCTTCCAGCATCTTATGACAGTCCAATCTAGGATTGAAAGAAGAACATCCCATCTTTTGTCTTTTAATTAGATGCATGAACTACAATACCTCTCTAAGAACGCAACCTTGCCATTATTACCTTTTTCGTTGACCATATACATAATCTTCTCCTTAACCCAACAAAGCTCTCCAGGCTTACCATCCGCACGTACCATCGTGAACCCCAAAAAAATGGAGGCAAAGTCCTGTTGGAAACCCCGAAATCTCGGAGAAACTCGAAAAGGGCTTCATGGGTTTGCTTGAATCCTTCGGACTGGTCGTCGAGAAAAGGTGCATAGGTGTTGGGTAGGATGGCAAGCAGGGGATGGTGAAGATGGTGATGGGTTCTGGAGGTCTGGTTATGGAGTTTGATTGAAAAAAGAGGGGAGAGAGAAATTGGAGAAGAGACAGGAAGGGTTGGGAGATGAAGAAGCCGAACGATAACTAGAGAGGGAGAGATCCCTGTGGCCCTTTTTTGAAAACGATAAATTATCGTTTCTCGTTTTCTAAATTTTTTTTGAGGAATTTTCAAGTTCCGGATTTGAAAATGGGCTACCAAACACATTTTTTTGGGCTTATTTCGTTTTTGTTAGTTTTCAAAACATAAAACTGTTTTTGAAAAGAGTACCAAACAGGCTCTTAGAATTCTAATTGCTGCTAGAAAAAGTTCGGGTAGCAAAATATTCTAAAAACCAACCTAATTGACTTTTCACTTAAAATCGATCAATAAAATTGGATTGGATTGGATTCCTCGTAACTAAATTCGATTAGTCAATTGGCTCGATGGATAAAAATCCAAGTACAACCGACCAATAAAACATAGTTTTTTTTTTTTTTTTTTTTAAAAAAAAACTACTTTCCTTCTCGTTTTTGGTATTTTCCATGGTGCGTGCCTACCCACACTTTGCAATATCTTTTTAATTATTCCTATAATTAAAGGTCTTTATATTAGTTATCTCCTGTGGGACTTCTGAATATGAATGCATTCGGACTTAATAGAACGTGTATTTCTTTTTAGTATTTAGAATTTTGCAAAAACTTTAACTTAATAGGACTTGTGGAACTTCTGATCCAGTTGCTATCTCAATCCAAGTGGACCAAGTCACCGCGTTTATGGTAAGTTTGTCCGGGATAATTTATTTGAAGTAATAGGTGTCATATTCATCACCATAATTTTAGCTTGTCAAAATGTTTTATTTATATTTTTGTGTTCCTATCTCTAAATCTCTAAGTAAAATTCCTAAATTAAGATACTTGATAAGCAAAGCTGATTAGCAATGATGTCTCTTCTTCCAAACTATGTTACATTTGTAACATTTAGGGGGGGAGAAGAAAAAAGAGAAATGCTCTTAAAGGCTTTGTGGATGTCCATCGAAGATGTAAATGTTTTAGTATAATCTAGAACTAGACTTATTTTCTCAAAAGCTGCATTTTTCAGTAATTTTCTTGTTGATAAAGCAGCTTAAGGACACTTAAGTTCTTAATTTTGTTGATGATAAGAAGATTTGTATATTTGCAAGGTCTTCAATTCAATAAACGTAGCCACATATGAATGAAAGGTGCTCATCCTTGTCTCCTGAGTACTCCAGATCAAGGAACAACTAAAAGTTTCACCTTTTTACTCCAATTGTTAGACCTCAAGATGTTATACCAGTTGTTTGTTTTGTTAATTCTTTATTTAAGTTCCTGGTTTTTGTTCACTGCTTCCATTTTTCAAATGTTTTCTTCATTTTCAGGATGTTTTAATATCTATTGTATTATTACATACGTGGTCATCTGTCACTACCAGTGATATATAGAACTGCACTTTCTTGGAACTGGTTTTAACATAATGATTTTGCAGGTATGCACTGCCAGCCTTCGGTTTGTCCAGTCTTTTTAAGCTTGATTTAACACTTGGACCACAAAATTTCTAGCTCAGATTAATACCATTCTAGTTAGAAAAGATAACATAAAGGATGTATGTTACAGTGGTTTCTTTTGCTGGATTTGAAGTAGTAAGCCTTGAGCTGGTACTGGCATGGGATCTCTGCGAAAAGAACTGTCTGCACATAGCTTCCAAGTGAACCTAGTGACCAGATAATGGATGGTAATAAGCGTCTCGATCCTTGCAAATTCATTTCCTGGACACATTCGAGGCCCTCCTCCGAAAGCCACAAAGGAGTAAGGTGGAACTGAAGCTTGGTTTTCAAATCTGTTGGGATCAAACTTCGATGGTTCTGGGTATATGTTACTGTCCATATGGGTCATTGGTGATGCCCAGAATATCTGAAGAGTTGAAGTGAGAGCTTTTAGTTTTGGTTTAGAACAGAAGTAGTTAAGATGGTTAGACTGAAATTTTTGACTTACTTGCCACCCTTTAGGGATGAGGTATCCACCGTACTCAAAATCTTTCAAAGCTCTTCTGAAGCCACCAAAGATAGGAGAAACCATCCTCAGAGTCTCCATTGCAACTCTCCATGTGTACTTCATTTTGGCAAGGTCTTCCCACGTCAGATACTCCCCTGCAACCTTGGTTCTAGCAATCTCTTCTTGTTCTGAAACCAGAAATCAACAACCATCACTATGTAAGAGCACATTAGCCTGAAATTTTATTTCTTTCAATACCAAGTTGGTCTTTCAGATTTCACAAGAGAATTTATTGATAAGAGTTTAGTTTACCTTGAAGAACAGCTTCATAAATAACAGGCTCATTAGATAGAAACCGTAACATAAATGTAAGTAGAACAGACGAAGTGTCATGTCCTGCTGTCATAACTAGCACAACATTGTGAACAATCTCCTTCTCAGTTATCATTTCTTTGTCGTTATCGCTTCGGATGCTAAGCAAGCAAGTGATGAGGTCTTGGAGTGGAGAAGCACGCTTCTGCTCTAGTTCCACTCTCTTTTCATGAATAAGTTGGCCCACCAATTTTTGAACCTTCTTGCTTGCCTGGAGGCTGCGGCGGTAGTGTGTGAAGGGAAAATTCAGAGGAACTGACCACGTTCCTTTCACCATTTGTTGGAAAAGGTCCACAAGTTCGTCTCTTCGAGCTCCTCGTTCCATCCCAAAAAGAAGAGAGCATATTATGTTGAAAGTGAGGCTCTTCATCAATGGCAGGACCTATGTTAGCAGTACAAACAAGTATTTTAACATTGATTCATATACCCTTTGTTAAAGTATGCAAGTTTTTCCACTCATTGTTGCTCGTTTGATAACACTTCCACTTCAATTTTTTCTTTTTGTTTGAGTGGTTCTTGTTTTTGCCTTTGCCAATACCATATTTAAATGATTCATTTAGTAACCATTACCTGTACAACAAAACTTTAGCATTGGTTCATACACTGGTTAGAAATATCATATGTCACTCATTGTTACTTATTTAACACGAAGAAGAGGAAAAACTTACTTTTACTTCTTGTTTGCCTTGCCAATGCATCTCAAGGTGCAACCTGACTTCTTCTTCCAATTTTCTCACGGAATGCTTCAGGGACTCTGGCTTCAAAAACAACATAAGCGCGCTTCTAACTCGCTTGTGATCATCACCTGTCAGCTCTAATAAATTCCGTTCACCAAGAATCATCTGGATAGACTTAACTTGCTGGTTAGCTATGACGCTGTCATCCCCCGCGAATATGAACTTGTTGGCAGCAGGACCATGGAGGAAAACTGTTGGCTTGCCAAAGAGGGTTAGCTTTGAAATCGGACCATACTTGTTGATTCTTTCTTCCAGCCATTTTTCTGCCGTGTTGGCTCTCATTGCTCTGAGAAAACTTAGGCTTTGGCCTATTATTGGTATTCCTAGTGAGCCTGGAGGAAGCTTTTTTGTTGATCTTCTTCTCCTTATAAAGAGAAGGAATATGGGGATAAGGAGCATGAGAGAAGTGAATAGACTACTCATGGTGTGTGTGTGTGTGTGAGAGAGAGAGAGGGAGGGCTTGATGAGGTTGAATTCTGAAATTAGTTAGAGAGCTCTTAGAAAGGCTTGAAGACGGTGAATTCAGAAATTAGGTACCAGTGTATAAAAGTGACTTGGATCTGTTTTTGTTGGTATTTGGAAGGGAATAATATAACCCTTTGGCCTGAAAATTCCATCTCTCCTTCTTGTCAGAGAAAAGACCTAAAACCCACCAAACATCTTGTTTGGAGGGAGTAACATTACACTGCAGTACTTTGAAAATAAGCCTGTAAGAAACCTAAGTTGTCCCACATAACACATTACCAAAAGCTTTTATATAATAAGATTGATCCAGACATTTCATGGCAATTTCCAACCACTCTTGTCATCAGGTTAGTTTGATCTTTTGGTGGTGTCAAATGCATCAAGTAATTGAATATTGTCCTCTCTAGATAACCACTCTTATAATTGACAAGGAAGCCTCTTTCTTTACGCTCAAATTCTATGTGATAGTGACAACTGAACAGAACAAATTTAATTAAAGAAAATAAATGTGTCGTGAGACTCGTGAGAAACATTTGGGAACAATTTTCATTATAGCAGAAAGATGCCATTATTTCATCTTCTGTTGTTGACTTCCCTTTTCATTTGAAAATTTTACGTGTTATACATTTCCTAGTACAAAATAATTCTTCTCAACAGGAATGATAGAGAAAAATATTAGGAAAAAAAAGGATTGATTTTCAAGAATCCATGAAATCGAACATCCCCATTCCATCACATTTTAGTGTCCAAACATTCCATTATTTCCCTCAATTGATGGTAAATCAGAACTTAGAGTATTATTTGTGCCTTAAAAAGAGCATAAAAGATGTATTCCTATCATTAGTATTGTTTCAGAATTCTAATCGACGCAAAAATAGAGTTCAGAAGAGAGAATATGTAATTGTGAAGTTACAGTTTGAAATCAGACGTCCTTTAACTTCAAATACAAAAGACATTGTTTGTTACAACACAAATTGTTTGGCATATTGGCAAGCAGTATAAAATTGTTAAAAAAAACTAATATCTGATGCAACCGGGTAAGTGCGATCCAAATATAATTCATAGGTAATGAGACGAGGTCATCATCAGACGCCATCATTCGGCCTTGGCAGGGATGTGGTTGCCGCCAGTTGCAATTTTGTACAAATAAAACGCAGTCATGAGAGCACTGCAGCAAAAGATGATGCCAGTGATAATGTGTTTATTGCGCAGTCAGATCAAAATAACATTTTCTAGTCGAAGATAGAAGCATAGTGGAAAAGTTTTAACACGACATAAACATAAACAGAAATTACGCATTACGGTGTAAAAAGAACAGAAAAAGAAGCTCATTTTGAGGTGAAAAACAATGCAAATAAACTAAACTTTCCACCAGTTCATGGTGGAATGTAAAGACGGGAAAGCTGTAATTCATCTAGTTCCCTTTCTGGGTTGGAGGAGAGAATAGATTTATGATTGTCGGGGAAACTAGATTCTATCAAAACGTCCAATAGGTTCTATAGATATTGTATACAGGTGCTACATTTAAAAGGAACATTGATCAGGCAAAAGAACAAGAAAACCAGATTCGTAAGTAGAGTATGTTTAGCAACAAAAAGCTGTACAATAAACAAAGATATTCATTATTAGATGCAGAACTTAAATAGGGGTGATAGAATACACACACAAAGCGAAAACAAAAAATTCAAAGAATGACTCAAACAGAAATCCATGCTCAACTTACCTAATACCGGCAACAATGCCAGCAGGCATAATCTTAGAAGTTTGCAAGTAGCGGTGTCCCATGACCCATGTTAGAGCGGCTGCACAAACTGGTATTTAAGATACTAGAATTAGTTCCCAAACAAGGTTTTCTTTAAGGAAGGTACAGATTGGAGTAAGACTGAATGATTGATCAACATGAGAAGAACAACAAGGAATCGGTCTTCTAATAATCTCAGTGTGCACGTGTGCATGCAAGTGGTCTATGCTCACCCTGCCAGCAACAACAATTTCCTCACCATCCAACTTGATACCCACATTTAATAAAAACTCAATCTTGACATTTTGACGAACAATCACCAAAATATCATACCTAAAAACTTGAAATCAAACTAGCCAGCAGCAACTCTATATGCAAAAGTGTTCACTCGACTAGTTAATTAATGTTGTGGAGAACCCTTTGCATAAAGCTATAAATAGGATTATACTTCCTACAAACAAAGCTAAAACTTGACTGGTTACTCCAACGTTCTAGATAATAAACCTTTGGTTAAGCCGTAAATAGGGCTATATTACTGAAAAACAACTTACAGATCTTGACCCCGGCCTATATGAACCAGCTAAGTTCACTCATAAGCACTGATGAAAAGGTAGGAATCTGCTAAGTTCTAATACTCACATAAGCCTAGCAAGGTTTGAAATTCATGTTTCTTTCCATTACAGATTTATTTCTACTTATTCAAAATATACCTCTGAAAAACGCAGCTAGTGATGCCCATTTGCGAATATTGATCTAATTATAACCAGATCAAACAACCAGATTGTGAAAGATCTCCCTTTTTTTATCAGATGAAAACTCAGAGCTTTATCTTGGTAAATCCAAAAGCAAAAACAATGCAATAACAATGGACTAAAATAGATATGTACATATACATATATATATATATATACACAGTATATGTCTAGTATTAACAAAGTTGATATTAGCAAAACTGTAAATTTTCGAGAAATTATGAATAAATAACATAAACCCCAGATCAATTTCTCCATCATTACTGTTAAATTTCCAATTTCCTTAATCAATAACACACAAACCAACTGAGATCTACCCACTAAAGCTAATGCTCAAATACAAAACCAATCACTAGAAAGAAAGCCACAGGTCCAAAATGGAGCCAGAAAATCCATACCCGTCTCAAGAATCAAAGCAAAATACGAGTTCTTCTTCTTCTCAAAGGCTTTGAGACTAAGATAACCAGCGAGAATGAGCACCAATCCACTGCCGACACCTCCAGCAAAAGAAGCTGTGCTCCCCTTTTTGAGATACCCAACAACACCTCCGATCACCACGATCAACCCGTAAGGGATAGTGAAGCAGAAATCGTGCATTTTTCTCTACAAGAAGGAAATTTTCCCGGGAAAATTTTTAAGATTCTCGGAAAATTACACCTGGGTTTGAGTTTCGATCCCCCAGATCAGGGAAGGATTCTTCCTAAAAGTTTATCTCAACGACTATTGGCGCGTGGCGTGGACTTTTTCTTGGTCAAATATTTCGTGCGACTTTATTAACCAAATTACCAATTAATACCAACTCTTACTTAGTTTGTTGTTTTACATAAAAGGCCCTCGACTATTTTTTTAAGTACCCTTTGACTATTTTTTTTGGAGGGCTTTTTATTACCAAAACTCTTTGAACTCGAAATAATTCAGTAAAATTAACCTTAAACTCAATTTTTTAGAGCAAAATCTCCTGAATTTGGAACAATTTAGTAAAATTAACCTTCAACTTAATTTTATTTAGAGAAAAACCTCCTGAAGTCCCCTAATATTAAAGTAAAACCCCCTGAAGTTCCTTAATATTAGTTTTGTTAGGGAAAAAAATATTTATGTTAGTTTTTTTTACTGTTAAGTCTTTATTTTTTTATTTGTAGCTTTTAGGTTCTCATTATTATATTTTCGTTTCACGTTAATTCTTTTTAATCTAATCTATCAAAAATTGTTGTCAATTAGCACTTACCCAAAAAATGCTCATCTCAGCATGGATAAAATTAGAAATAAAAATAAATTAGTATTTAAAAAAATAAAGAAGGAGTTGGGGTTATCGTTTTCGTTCAAAACGGACGTAAGAAATTGGAAAATTTTATTAAATTGATCTATTTTGGTCCAAGTATTCATATATCTAGAAGAGAGGTATACACTTCTTCTTTTTTTATTATTATTTAAATTAGGATTTATGGAATTAACTATACTATTTTTCATCTTATTTTTCCTTTAGTTACGGTTCTTTCAATTTTTTTTTTTTTTAAAAATCTCATGCTCATTTAAAAATTATTATAAAGATGATAAAAAAAAAAAAACGCCTATATAGGTGTCAACAAAAAAAAAATGCTACAGCATATGCATTTTGTTTTGTCTAATTTATAGAGGACATGTTCTTTTTTTGAATACATATCTTTTATAAATTAGTTAAAATAAAATACATATCTTTTTTCTAGGTATATGAATACTTGGACCAAAGTAGATTCATATTGGAACTCAATAAAATTTTCTAATTTTTTACCTTTATCTTGAAAGAAAACAATAACCTTAACTCTTTTTTTTATTTTTTAAATAATAATTTCTCTTTGTTTCTAATTTTATCTCTGCTGAGATGAGTGCCTTTTGGGTAAGTGTTAATTGACAACAGTTTTGGATAAAAGAAAAAGAGGAATTAACGTGAAACAAATATATAATAATGAGGACCTAAAAAATATAATAATTTTAGTCTCTCCTTTTAAGTTTTTTTTTTTTTTTTTTTAGTTAGTGTTTTCCAAATAGGGATGTCAATTTCCCCTAGTGAGGTGGGGATCTACCCCTAATAGGGCGAGGATGAGGGGGCTTAAATGGGAAAAGATGACTAAAACCCCTCTCTGGGGCAAGGTCAGGGAATAGAAAACTCACCCCAAACCCGCCCCATATACTTATTTTAGTAAATATATCTGTATATTATATATATATATATTATATCCATAAAATAGATATAGAATAAATATTTAACAATTAAAATAAAATATCTAGGACTAATTTGTATTATTATAATTAGTTAATTAATTTATCTATTTATTTATTTATTTTTTACTCTCTTTTTTTAAATATAAAAATGGCTAGACGGAGAATCTATCGCAGATTCCAATCCCAGCTGGGATTCTATGTCCTTGACCCTGTTTAACTGGGGATAGGGGAGATTTAGGGGGTGGGGACGAGAGTAGGGGCAGCATTTCCTGACCTCACTTCGCCTCCGTTTACATCCCTATTTCCAAATGAACAAAGTATTTTGTTACGTATTACATAATAATATACTTCATATTATCTATTAAAATTACAAATAAGTAACAATTAATATTAATGATACTAAAGTCTTTCTCATAACTTAGGAGGTGAAATAAAAATTGCGATTATAATTAACTATTTAGTGGAAAAAAATAATATCTAAAAAAGCACATAATAATTGAAAAATAGGTCAATGGCACAAATGGTTCCTGAAGTATCCAATGTGTAGTAATTTGGTCCTCAAAGTTTTAATTGTAATAATTAAGCTCTTGAACTTTCTGATTTATAATAATTTTGTCCTTGGATTGTCCAAATAACAACTAGCTGTTAAATTTTTAACCAAAAATACACGTGGTGGCATCTAAAAGTGTATTTGAAAAGTAATTTGAGTATTTCAAACATAAAAATGAATAATCACGGAAAAGTTTCTTTAAAGTTACAACTCCAAAAATTCTAAAAAATACAAAAAATATCTCTCATTTTCTCAAAATTCTTTTATTTAATTTATTTTTATTTAAATACTATTTTAGATATTATAATGTGCTTCTCGTGTGTGTTTTTGGTTATAAATATAACAATATTTAGATGGTCTAAGGACCAAATTGTTATAGATTGGAAAGTTTAAGAGCTTAATTGTCATAATTAGAGCTTTGAGGACGAAATTGCCAGAAGTTGGATAGTTTAGGGACCATTTGTGCCATAAACCTTCGGGAAAAAAAAAAAAAAAAAAAGGTTCCGCAAATGAATTTTGGGTTATTTTTCAAATTTTTCTTTCAAGGTTTTGTATATCTGGTATTACGGTTTTCCAAATAGTCGATACTCAATAGATGGTGGTAGCATTGGCGACAAGGATCCGGACACTGCCCATTAGCAACAATTTCCGTACAGTCCCCCGAAGGAACTTCTTTCTTTCCCAAACCCAAAATATGGTGGACATTCGAGCCACCTCCAAGAGACCCACTTGCCCAACGTGTACCAAACCCGCCTGGCTCTGCCTCTGCAGTCGGCTCAATACCCCGGAGCTCGAAAATTCTGTAAGTGTGACCATTCTTCAACACAGTCTAGAGAAAAAACACCCTCTTAACTCCACTAGAATTGCTCTACTAGGCCTAAAAAATGTCACTGTTGCGACTGTTTCTGATGTGAATTTGGATGCCCGGTTTGTGATTTGGTTACTGGACTCAAAACCTGAAATGGGTTCGTTTTATAAATCGAATGGAATGGCATTTGATAAAGTTCTGGGAGTTAGAGATACCCAGAAGTTGGTTTTTGAGGAGTGTAATGGGACTAGTGCAGGTGAAGAAAATGTGAATGGTTTAGGATGTGAGGTGTTTGCAAAATGCCCAAAAGAGAAAAACATTAGTTTGATTGATTCTGATGGAAAGTGTAGCTTTGGGAGTGATATAAGTGGTTCTGAGAATGCCCAAAATCAGATAGAAGGTTTGGGTTTTGAAAAAAAAGGGGGCTTATCGAGTTGTAGTGGAACAGTTTTTGAGGCTGAAGATGAACTTGCTTTGGAGACTTCTCATGAGCAACTAGTTAAACAACGTAATAGAGTTGAGATTCCAGCTGATACGAAGTTTAATGCAGTCTCTGACAAGAGCAAGCTTCCTAATTTGGATTCTGATCCAATTGAACATGTCCGAAGAGGTAAGGAAGGACCTGTTATAACCGCTACAATTGGCAAACAAGGTGTAATTAGCTATCTTTCCCATGTTTGGACGCTGCAAAACCATCATGAGAAGCCGAGTTTCAATAAGATTTTAGACACTCACACAGCTCGTGATGTCCTGGCTAAGGGATTTATTGTACAGAAGTTGCAAAAGCAGCAGCAGTGGGGAAGCTTGGAGTTGGAAGAGTATATGGAGTTTGAGATCAAAGTACCTCCTGGATCTGTTCTCTTGTTTCCGACTGAAGATGCAGTGAGTGTTGACAGACTAAAGGCTATTAACTTCGAGGTGAAGAATTTGATTGTTTTGGATGGAACATGGGCAAAGGCAAAGAGAATGTATGCTGAAAACCCTTGGTTGAAACTTTTGCCACACTTGAAGTTGGAACTTGACAAGGTGAGCTTGTATAATGGAGTGAGGATGCAGCCTAAGGCTGGATGTTTGTCCACCATAGAGAGCATTGTATATACACTAAAGGAAGTAGGAGATGATAATCTTGAAGGCTTGGATAGTCTTTTGGATGTTTTTGAGTCTATGGTTGGCGACCAAAAACGATGTAAAGAAAAGAGGTTGAGAGAGGCCTCTGAGTTTTGAGCCTTCTGCTAAATTTTGTTCAATACAGTTTTGACAGTTCAAGTTGAAAGCCAGTGAAAACAAGAAAAACAGTTTGTGCCGGTGCATTGACATGGGTTATGGGACAGTGCTACTTGCAAACTTCTAAGATTATGCCTGCTGGCATTGTTGCCGGTATTAGGTAAGTTGAGCAGGATTTCTGTTTGAGCCATTCTTTTCATTTTTTGTTTTTCATTTTCTTTGTGTACTTATCGCCACTACTTAAGTTCCGGATCTAGTGATGAATATTATTGTTTGTTGCACAGCTTCTAGTGGCTATACATTGAATACAACTCATACTCTCCTGATGAGTCTGGTTCTCTTTCCATTCGCCTGATCATGTTTCCTTTTAAAATGTAGCACCTGCATACGGAATCTATAGAACCAAATACAACTTGAATATTTTGATAATTTGTAGTTTCGCTGAATTCAATTGACCTAGGACAATCATCAATCTCTTCTCTCCTCCAACCCAGAAAGGGGCGTGAACTAGATGAACTACAACTTCCATTCTTTGTACACGACCACGAACTGGTGGAAAGTTTAGTTTATTTGCATTGTTACACCTGAAAATAAGCTTCTCTCCTATTCTTTAATGCTGTAATGCTTAATTTTTATTTTTGTCTTGTATTTTTCTACTATGCTTCTTCCTATCTTCAACTAGAAAGTGGTACTTTGGTCTGACTATGCAATGAGCACATTATCACCGACATTGTGTTTTGCTGCAGTGCTCTCATGACTGCGTTTTATTTGTACAAAATTGCAACTGGCGGCAACCATATCCCTGCCACGGCTGAATGATGGCATCTGATGACGACCTCGTTTAATTTCCTACAAGTGAATTATGTTTGGATCGCACTTACCCTGATGCTTCCATTGGATACTAGTTTTATTTAACAATTTTATACTGCTTAGAACTGTGCCAAACAATTTGTGTTGTAACAAACATTGCCAACTGATTTTAAACTGCAACTTCGTCATTACGTATTCAGACACTCCTCTGTATTTTTATTTTTTTTCCGAATTAGTTCCGAAACAATACTTATGATATCAGTACTTTTTTTATCCTCAAGGAACAAATAACATTCCTGGTTCTGTTTTTTTATCATTGGATTGAAGTTAAAGGATAGTTAAAGGATACAGGAATGTCGGGAAACCAAAATGAGATGAGACGGGTATGTGTTCTATTTCGATAGATTTATTTCCTGAATGAAAAGAATTGTGTAGATCTCCGAGGAACCAAAGTTTGGTACTTCCGGATGGTGAGATTCTATTAACAATATTGACAAAATATAGACATGGGAAATTTTCTGTTACTTTAAAATGACATGTCTGTGGAACGGTGAAAATCAACGTCAGATTATGGATCAATGACATCTTTCGCTGTAATATATGTATATATTATGTGCTGTATAAATATGTTCCGAAATGTTTGTCATCACGCGTTTAATTTTTTTGAGCAAATTTCTTCTGTTCAGTTGTCACTGTCACATATAAACCTTGAGCATTCGCCAATTTTGCACTTAAAGAAAGAGGCTTCCTTGTCAACTATATAGCAGTAAGAGTTTTATTCTGAAACGACGGTATTCAATGATTTAATGCATTTGACACAGCCAACAGATAAAGCTAACCTGATGACGAGATTGGGCGGAAGCTGTCATGAAATGACTGCATCAATCTGACTTAAATACATACAAGATTTCTTTAATGTAATATGTGGGACAACTTAGACTTTCTTACAAGCTTCTTTGCAAAATAATGTAGTGTGAAGTGTTTACTCTCTCCAAACATAAACGTTTGGCGGGTTTTAATTTTTTTTTTTTTTTTTCCTCTAACAAGAAAGAGAGAACGAATTTTCAGGCCAAAGAGTATAATTATTCTCTTCCAAATACCAACAAAAACAAATCCAGATCGCTTCTATAATACTCTCCTCCCTCTAGTTTCAGAAATTCACTCTCTTCAAGCCTTCTCTTAGCTCTCTCTCTCTCTCTCTCTCATACACCATGAGCATGGGTACTCTATTCACTACTTTGATGCTCCTCATCCCAGTCTTCCTTTTTCTTATAATGAGAAGAAGATCAACAAAGAAGCTTCCTCCAGGCTCACTAGGAATACCCGTAATAGGCCAAAGCCTAAGTCTTCTAAGAGCAATGAGAGCCAACACAGCAGACAAATGGCTGGAAGAAAGAATCAGAAAGTATGGTCCAATTTCAAAGCTAAGCCTCTTTGGCAAGCCAACAGTTTTCCTCCATGGACCTGCTGCAAATAAGTTCATATTCACGAGTGACAGCAACACAATTGGTAACCAGCAAACTAAGTCTATCCGAATGATTCTTGGTGACCGGAATTTATTAGAGCTGGCCGGCGATGATCACAAGCGAGTAAGAAGCGCACTTATGTCGTTTTTGAAGCCAGAGTCTTTGAAGCATTATGTAGGAAATTTGGAAAAAGAAGTCAGGTGGCACCTTGAGATGCGTTGGCAAGGCAAACAACAAGTAACAGTAAGTTTTTTCTCTTCTTCTTGTTAAGTAGGTAATTAGTTTTAAAAAAAAAATGCTTACCTTTAAACAAAGGTGGATCAACGTTAAGGTGGTTGCTTTACTGGCAATACTAATAGATGAATAGAGTATAAGATAGTTTTGGTGAGATAAAATCAAACATGTAATAATGAGTAGAGAAACGCTTACTATATGAATCAATGTTTAACACAGTTGTTTGTGCTGCTGATGTAGGTTCTTCCATTGATGAAGAGCCTTACCTTCAACCTAATATGCTTTCTTCTTTTCGGGGTGGAACGAGGAGCTCAAAGAGATGAACTTGTGGATCTTCTTAAACAAATGGTGGATGGAATGTGGTCAGTTCCTCTTAACTTACCGTTCACACGCTACAGCTGCAGCCTTAGGGCGAGCAAGATGGTACAAAACATGGTGAGCCAGCTCATTCATGAAAAGAGAGTGGAAATGGAGCAAAAAGGCGCTTCTCCAAACAAAGATCTCATCACTTGCTTGCTTAGCATCCGAAACGAAGACGGTGAAGAAATGATAACTGAAAAGGAGATTGTTCACAATGTTCTGCTATTTATTACAGCAGGACATGACACTTCGTCTATACTGCTTACTTTTATGTTGCGGTATCTATCTAATGAGCCTGCCATTTATGAAGCTGTTCTTCAAGGTAAACAAAACTCGTTATCACTTTCTCATGTGAAATCTGAAAAGACTAACTTGGTTTCTGGTTCCAGAACAAGAAGAGATTGCTCGAACCAAGGCTCCAGGGGAGTTTCTGACATGGGAAGACCTCACCAAGATGAAGTACACATGGAGAGTTGCATTGGAGACTCTGAGGATGGTTCCTCCTATCTATGGAGGCTTCAGAAAGGCTCTTAAAGATTTCGAGTATGGTGGATACCTCATCCCCAAAGGGTGGCAAGTAAGTCAAATCTCAAACTTCTTTTATTTTCTTTTCAACTCTCTTTAGCCACTTCTGTTCTGGTACTAAAGCTATATGTTCTTCTTCAACTCTTCAGATATTCTGGGCCTCACCAATGACCCATATGGACAATAATATATACCCAGAACCATCAAAGTTTGATCCCAACAGATTTGAAAACCAAGCTTCAGTTCCACCTTACTCCTTTGTGGCTTTCGGAGGAGGACCTCGAATGTGTCCAGGAAATGAATTTGCAAGGATTGAGATACTTATTACCATCCATTATCTGGTCACTAGGTTCACTTGGAAGCTATGTGCAGACACTTCTTTCTGCAGAGATCCAATGCCAGTACCAGCTCAAGGCTTACCACTTCAAATCCAGCAAAAAAAACCGCTGTAACATACATCGTTGATGTTCATCTTTTGTAACTAGAATGGTACTAATCTTAGCAAGAAATTATGTGGTCAAGTTTTAAATCAGAGCTTAAAAAGAGTAGACAACTTAAGGCTGGCAGTGCGTACTTTTCAAAATCATTATGTTAAAACCAAATTTCAAGCGAGTGCAGTTTTATATATCACTGGTAGTGACAGACGACCGCGCATATAGTAGTACGATAACGATAGATATTGAAACATCCTGAAAATGAAGAGAACATTTGAAAAATGGAAGCAGTGAACAAAAACTAGGAACTTAAACAAAGAATTAACAAAACAAAAAACTAGTAGAACATTTTTGAGGTGTAACACTTGGAGTAGTTCCTTGATCTGGAGTACTTAGGAGACAAAGGATGAGCACCTTTCATTCATAGGTGGGCTATGTTTATTGAATTGAAGACCTTGTGATTAACCTTGCAAACATACAAATCTTCTTATCATCAAAAAACTGTAAGAACTTATAGACTTTACATGTCTTCATGTTTTCATATGAAGAACTGTGCTACAATTATGGTACTAGAGGAGATTTCTTCTTTTTTAAGAGTACTTTCAGTAGACACATTTCATGATTATGAATTAGAAAGACACTTTATTGAAGTGTTGCTCTTTTATCACACAGCTAACTGTGCTTACGCACTTTGTTATCCATTTGCATGTATTGTACAAATAATGAGTTACAGGGCCACAAAGGATAATGCTTGCAGCTAAGAACCTCCATCAGTATTAAGTTCTAAACATGATCAGTGGTTTTTCTAATTAGCTATTAACAATAAAAATAGGAAGAAAAACAGATTTATTGTGAACCGGTTTCTATTCGTCTCTCTCTCTCTCTCTCTCTCTCTCTCTCTCGTATATATGAAAATAAAAGTCGAGTTGGGTTTTAAGTTTTTGAGGTATTTTGAGTAAAAATAAAGGCCATAGCTTTCTGTTTCTTCACCTTGACGTACTGGCATTCAAATTATTTGTAAAAGCCAAGCTTGAAGCCTTGAAACATTGATCTTGCCGTTTGCATATGCTTTTTGGGCATTTTATGTCGTTTTTAGACGTTATTGTCGTTTCCTGACATTATTGGTCGTTTTCGGGTTTTTCAACTTAATTGTCTTTTCTAGGATTTGTTTTCACATTTCTATTTTCACTGAAAGGAGTTATTGATATAAGTCTTGTGGATGTGGTTCTTTTTACTAATGCACTTTTCTTGTTGGGGTTTGTTGTCGTTTTATCAAATTTATTGTCTTTTGAGATGGTTGTCGCTTTTCTTGCTTCCATCTTCATATCTTGCTTTGAGATCGCTACTCTTTTTCGGTTTCTCAACTAACTATATTTTTCTTTTATTTCACTAAATCTTTTTCTAATGTGCTATCATTTTTGCTGATGCCTCAAAAACGGTTGTTTTCGTTCTCATAATAGAATAAAAAATTAACTCAAAAACTGTTAGTGTGTCCTAGGTATAGTCTAATAATTACTGCACTTCCTCTCTAATGCTGAGTCCTAGATTCGAATCTCCTCCCTAATTCAAAAAAAAAATATATATATATATATATATATATATTTGATATTTGTTTAGACAAGTCTTAAAATTCTGACTAATATTTAGAATGCACATATATTGTTTTTTCAGTCTTCAGTGATTGTATTTTTCCGCTTTATGGAATACCGATATTTGTTTTCATTGTTTTGTGTAAATGAAAAGTCTGATTTACAGATGCAAAAATATGGGAGATATCTCTTAACACAAGGTACTATGAAGTATTATTCTAGGAAGAGAAAAAAATATAACTAACAATTATACTTTGAGGTATCTATCAGGGGCATGTTTAATCGTGGATCCCGTTAAAATGTCTGTTTTCCTTGAATTGATTGATTGATTTGCTCTAATTTGAAATTGGCATTTTTTTCCCGGATTGTAAAATTGGTATATGGTTGACATTGATATAGAAATTGCCAACAGCTTTTTTCTTTTTTTCGAAGGGGAAATTGCCAATAGTTAAAACGGATTCTGTCAACTAATAATAGAAGCTTCCAAGGTATACATATTGCCCATAGTAAAACGAATTATATCAATTAATATCGTCAAAAAATTCAAAGTACGTATAGTTGACAAACCGATGAGTTGGTTTGGAAGATTTTCCTCACCAATCAATAATTGCAAAATTGTAATCTGTACAATTTAAACCAAAAATCTAGACATGAAAATTTGTATTGATGTGTACTCATTTTCAAAACAAGTTATATATCATAATGCAATGATTTAGTTCACAATCATTGCATTAATCAGTCTCCAAAATACTTTTTTCCCATTCAAAGGCATCGATTCGCTGCAAATCGTGTACCATACTTTGCAGCCATTCTGACTGCATACTTCCAAGTGCAGTCGCCATGATATGAAGAAGGGTTTGACAAGCATGGAGTTCATCTATCTTCTGTAAATCAGTTGATTCCAAGGAGAGATCCTTCCATGGTTGGTAAAATGACCTGTAAAAATAATGTGCAAGATCAGAGAGAATATTTTCATGGGATATCACATTATCTAAAATTACCAAGTTTTGTGAAGTGATGATATCATTTATCTATTTTATTTTCTTTCTTTTTTTGTCCCTCCTCCAAACATCATCCAAAGGAAAGAGCACTAAAAAAGAAAAGAAATGGAATATCAAAATGGGCAGAAGAATACCATCTCCAGGCAGGATTAGCTTCAACAGGGCAGCATATTTTCGACCATAGTGATTCCAAGAGAATTCGCAGCCCGCTTTTGTGTACATCTAATTCAGAGAGAATAGACTTTAAATTATACCTCAAATAATTTGCATTCCTGAGTCTTGGAATGGGTGTCAATCAACATTCAAGTTTTGAAAGATCAATAAGCTATATGAAGAATAAAGTAAAGCCAAACAACAGAAGCAGCAACGTAAAATGTCAAATAAGATTGTTGCATTGATTACATCTAACATAATAAACTCTTTAAATCAATCATGAATCAAACTAAGTAGATCCTCATGCAGTAAACTTAATTCAAACGGTATTTGCTTTAACTTCTTGAAAAGTCAGACTTAAATGCTCGGTTTTCTGCTCATCTATCTAAACACCTAATTTATACAAGCACATCCTACGGTAAATTGGTAAAAGTTTGAGTTCAAGCAAGTTGAAGAAAACTGATAACTTCATCAACTATAATTATGCTTTTTTAGCCCGATTGCTGCTGATTTAAGACCCAAGGGAACTTTCATGGTTTATGAATTTAATTCCATTTTAAACGCTTACTACCTTACTAATCTTCACAACTGACCTGGTAATTAGATTTTTCTGTTGCTTTTACATGGTTACTAGATAATTATCTTCCCCTAGTTTAGAGCTGCTTTTGCCTCAAGCTTTACTCCGTGGTTTCTCCCTAGTGCCTTTGGTGCATTTCATCAACTCTAGGGTCTAGGGTGGTGACATAAATTCCCCAAGTGTAAAATCAACATCAATTTACAAGCAAACTTAGCACAAGACGCAAATGAAATTAGTCATTTTCTTTTCTAGGTGGTTTTTTGTGCTTGCAACGAAAATGTAGCTATCATAAGGTAGCCAAACAATTGAAACAATATACCTGCACGACTCAAGGCATTTTCAAGGAGAACACTGAGTGCAGATATGACTGACGGTAGAACTTTGTAATTGGTGCCCACAAGCAACTGGAGATGGAGAATTGTAGAAGCTAAAAACTCATCACGATTACTTCTATCTTCTCTGCTTTCTTCACATTCAGTTTCGGCAGGCTCAAATGAGCTCAACAGATCTTTTAAAGTTGACCCTATCTTTGGATCCAAAACCTTGGATTTAATTGCAAGTTTCCCAAGGATTACAGAAGCAGTAAGCCACCGTAGTAGTTTTGATACTAAAGAGTCCTCGGATTGTTCTTCCTCTGAAATTACTGAGAGACAGTGCTGAGATACTTTGCTTTGATGAACCATTGCAGATTCAGATTGTAAAGCAGAGGAAATTGCCCATCGTAGAAAACTCGAAAGCTTTTCTTCACTCTAAAATACATCAAAACAAGTTTTCANCATGATCCACACTGATAGCCTCACATATTTGATATAAACCGTCAATTGATAGGTTAAAATGTGGTTGATATATCTTCCTTTTCTGTGATGTCTTCAATGCTGATACCATAATTTCTAGAATCAAATTGACCAATGTCGCATGTTCCTTTACCAATATCACGCCATCAACCAAGAATCTAAACAGGTGGGATGTAAGCTCCATGAGCTGCTCGAGGGCCTTCTTTTGCAACCACTCGCTAATATTTCTGGAGGAAGTAATATCATTGACAACCTAATACAAAGTTACAGCTGATTAGAAGTGAGTTAAAAATAGTTCTTGACCCTCCCTTTCTTTTTCTGTCCATAACCATAACTGCACTTAACACAGATTATACAGAAGCTTCAATTAACAGAAAGGATAATAAAGCTAGTGTGTGGGCAGACACCTGATACAACTTTGCAAAGCATGTGATTAAAAACTACATATGTATATGTACACGCACACTCCCATATAATATTTTCATGCATGCATTAGCTGGGGGAAAAGATAAGCAGTTTTGTGCTTTTACCTTTAACACCACGGTCAATTGCATAATGAAAATGTTCTTTTCCTCTCTAGAATTCATTTTACTGGAGATCAAGAGAACAGATGACAACCACGAAAACAGACCACAATTTTCAACCAGATATCGAGTCATTTTGTAAGATTTGATGGACTTCTTCACTACCTGCAAGGCAAGTAAGAAAGGTCGATTAGTTATTTACCACTAGCTACGATATCAATGTGCATTGATATAGGTACTTGAAATCACATTCTATAATGTGTAGAGGGTGCATCTAAATTTAATCTTTTGAAAAAAAAAAAAAAGAAGATCATTGCAATAAAAACCAAGTCAAGTAAGAATAACATGTCTGCCAATAGGCCTCTGGAGATAGCAGGACGTCCTCACATTCAATGAATGAGAAACTGTCAAAAACTTGTATGTACATTAAAGTTAAACTAAGGGAACACTGATCACGAGCTAGAAGTTGCAAAAGTAAAGCATGCATCTTCATTTGACAAAGGCATCTTCCCATATATTTTACGAGTCCAAGAAAAGAAAGAACTTTTCAATCAACTTTCACCCATTAATGTCAGACCATGAATCATCATCTCTTTTTGATATTAAAACCATGTCCTGTTGGGCCCTCAAACCTTCAAAGTTACAACCTCAAGCAAGTTCTACAAACTCATGCACATCAATTACTACCCTCTACTTCAAGCGTCTAAATCATGATGAAAATATATATGTGAATAATGAATATATATCTAACCCATCAGAAACGTGCCCGTCTCGATGTAATATTTGTACTCAATCTTTGCCGGTTAGAGTAGAGCAATGATTTGAAAGCAACCTTGGCCATTCACAACATGCCATTCTGGCACCTCAATACCTATTTTAACCCTTCATGCATTTGTGAAATCATCTAACTGAGATTGACACGGTGATGTACTGTTCTCACACCAATAACACGGTGATGTATTTTAACCCTATTTTAACCCTTCATGCATTTGTGAAATCATCTAATTGAGATTGACACGGTGATGTGTTGTTCTCACACCAATGACATGAAAGTGTAACTTCTTGTCAGTTTATTGACAACAGAATTATCTTAAAAGGACTATTGAAGATCTCGGGCATTTGAACAATCAACACAAATTTCGTGGATCATCATGAATCAAGGCCAAGACCCTTGAATTATTTTGCTAGAAGACACCTGTCTAATTCCATCGTACAGCTGACTATTTTAGTTTTCTTTCATTGCAATTACTCTAATTTTAATCCCCTTGCTTGTGTATATGGTTGACTTGTAAAGGATTTACATAGGCAGTATAATACATTTCTCCTGGTTGTAATATACTTCTGTACTTCGAGAATTGCAATATCAATGGAAATATATTTTTCACAGACAAAGTTAATCAAATTTTAATAACATACTATTGTTACAGTACTCGAGAGAGATCGCAAAGTATATTCTACCTTCTTCACCATGTCTAAGCAAGAGCCATTGAGGAAGGCAACCAATACAATAGAAATAAATTCAAGCCATCGCAGAGAGATAAGTGATTACCTGAAGAATGAGATCCTTGGACTCGTTGTCTGAAAGCGAAGAAAAGTGAAAGCTCATTAAAGTCTCAAGAATGGAGTTCCTGATGTAAATTTGAGCATCATCATCCAAGTTCAGGCCTACATATAGTAGGCGAAGTATCCACAACTTTTCTGCTCTAAAATTGACAGAGGTACTCCAGAAGAAATCTTTAAACAAAGGTACATTCTGCAATTACGAAACATGATTGACCACAATCTAAGCATCAATAAGAATATGTACGTGGAACTCTGTTAATACAGGGAAAATTTTTTGGAAAACCAGGACTTAATATTCATGTCATAAAACGTTTACCTTCATGTTCAACTTAAACGAATTCATCAAAAGCCTACTTAAGGTTGCATAATGATCATGTGAAGGATCTAACAGTATAAATGATGCCTCCGCAGCAAAAATTGCAACAATAGAGGGAACTCTCTGCCAAGGCTCTTCTATACCATTTTGCAAAGAAATCAGCAAAAGTCGAATCCTAGTCACGTCTTTCCGCTTTTTACATTGCTGAAAGATAGTTTCAATATCGATCAAACAAATAAATTTGACAAAATATGAAAGGAATATCATGGTCATCTAGCAAAGATATTTATCTCAGTCATTTGTACTTAAAACATAGGGAGAAGAAACAAATAAATTCTGAACCAGAAACAAAAGATCATACTAAACATGCAGCACTACCTCCAATGCATTCTTAAATTTCCCAAGAACACTATAGGCCAATCTTCTTATCCCATCATCAGGTGATGACAAGCTAACAAACGCAATGGCAAGCAAGCCTAAACCAGCAAATTCCATAGCTTCAATATAACCCACTGATAGACTATGAAGTGAGAAGCGCAAGATGAAAACAGGATCATATCGCTCTAGGTTTCCATCATCGGGAGAATGTGTATGGGCATAATTCTGCACAGGAATTTTTGGGAAGCATGCAAGTAAGAATAAAGAGACTACAAATTACAGAAAAGTTGATGCTGAACACAGCCATATTTGTTACCATTGAACTAGCAAAAAGAGACATACCATAAGCACATAGGTAAAATTATCAGATTGAAGATTTTCCAAGGATGCTGCTTCATGAGATGCAATTCTATCGTAAGGATAATATAGCACCGTAGATGCACATATTTTGGGGTCAATAGGAAGGTTTTCCCTAAATTGACTTCTATGACGTTCTTTGACTGCTTCAGCATCATTCACAACATTAGATGTATCATGTTCCAAAGCCCGTTCTTTTTCTATTTTTGAAGCAGCACTACCCCATAGGTAATCAACACCAGCAATATTTTCAGCCTCCACACCATCAATAGATTCAATTGCCAACATCAGATTGTATATCTCCATATCAATTTTGCTAAGCTTTGAGCCGTAAGAAGACAAAAGCAGTAGATGTAGTTTCCTGAACTTTATGCCTAGACTTTTTCCAAAATCATAAGCAGACTGATGAGACTTGGATGGAAGGAGAGTTCGCAGCAATTTAATAACCTCCAACTGTTTTGAGTACAAACCAGCTGTTTCCATATAACAATTTCCATCAGATGCATTGTTTCCGGTCCTATGGAAAACAAGATATCTCAAAACACCAGGTAAAGGTCTCAAAAATGCCCCAAGAAGGGAACAATTTGTTGAGTTAGTAACTGACTGAATGGTAGGCTCAAATTGAGAGTGGGCAAGAAGGAGCTGAAGATAAAAGTCACGTGAAAATTTCCCCTCAGACAAGAGAGTTAGGATACCTTGAAGCATTTTGAAAGTTGTAGGATCGTCAAACCTATATCTGAGAGCTGCTTTCATCAATTTCTCTAGAAAAGGAATGGATTCTAGATGGATAAGAGTACCACGCATATTTGTGGTTAATTCAAGAATACTTCTCAATATGAATTCCTCTAAGTATCTGTACAGGGACAAAACATCTGTGCTCTTCTGAAAATTATCAGAAACTGAGGGGAATTTCTTAACGATCAATTGCCAAATACTCACTAAAATGTTTATTAAGTACATTCTTGAGCCTTCTTCTTTCTGTTGACACTGAATCTGATCACAGTTGGGAAATAACAACAGCCTGCAAATTGATATCTTTGCAATAACTCTATTGATAAAATTCAATGACTGCTTAAGTGAGTAAGAATCTATTTCACCAAAATCACTGTCTATCAGCTCATCATTTGCAGCAGATACTGGGAATATGGAATTAAATAACTTCAATCGCTTCTTAATTTTCACTGAATCTTCATCAAAGGCAAGGTGATATTGCAACATACGGGTGGCTTTTCCAAGAAGACTATCATTTACAAGACTTAGAAGTTCTTCAGTAGATGATGGCACGAACTCCCCATATTCCTCCTGAAACATGTCACCAGACACAAAGCTCTTCCAACGAACAAAACTCTTCAAAAGAATCTTCGAATAAAAAGAAGGAATAATTCTAAGGTGCTTGTAATACTGCATTCCAAATTTCATACTAGTTGAATTCAAGTATGACAAAGCAGCAGGTAGAAGCATCATAAAATCCTCATCAGAAGGAACAAGGTCAGGGAGCTCATCCACCTTGTTGCCTTTATAAAGCAAATCTTTGTTCACAATACTCAAAAATAAGTGCCCAAAGATTGACAAATGAAGGGAGCTCATATCAGTGAGAAGAAACAATAACTTAGCTCTGGTTTTTGTTGTTCCGTAAATACAGTGGGAAAGAATTTTCACAGAAGTGTTCATAATAATTCTTGACAATACCAAACAAGATCGATGAAAATTATGGTGCTGCATGTACTTTTGCCTGTGTGCAGCATTAACAGACTCCAGCAAGCAAATATCCGCATAATCTGTTTTAATACACAAGGCAAGCTCAGTTACTTGTACATAGATTTCCTCAACATTCTTTACATTCTTATCACCTTCCATTTCCCAGAATATATCATATTTTCGTTTCTTTGACAGTGGCTGCATGAAATAGCTAGATAGATTTCTGAAAGCACCAGCAGCAATACAAAATCCAAAAGAAATAGCAGATGTCCTGTCAGGTTTCCAAACTTTCGATGTATCCATGTAAACTGTCTTAAACATCAATTGCACTAAATCAAGCAGCTGAAAGGGGGCTATAAACTGTATTATGACATGTAAAGTGTAATAAGGTTGGAGGAGGAGCATCAGATTCTGTGTGCGAACGCACACCGTAAACCTCTCCTTCACCTCCTCAATAATCCTCAGTATTGGAACATTAAGGACCTTCATGAGTTCTTTATCAATGCCATTTTTAAGTTTGGCATTAAACTGATGCCCATTGCACGGAGAAAGAAAGTACTCATAAGCTGTTGCCAACATGTCTAGAACGTCATGATCTAACTTATGGACGCTCTGCTTAGATAAATTAATCAAAGTATCCATATTGTCAGCTAGGTTTGCCTTTGCCAAGTCCACCTCACAGCTCAAAGGCCGAGATAGTGATGTTACCACCGCAGGATGACAGAAGATGGTTTCAGCCACGTCTTGAATTTTCTGGGTTGACAAATGAACCCTAGAAGCTCTGTAACAATCCAAGTCAGTGTTTAAATCTAACAGCTGGGCCAACAAGTCTTTTAAGAGAATGAAGCAAATCTCAGAAAGTTCTAGGAATTTGGCTAATGGGCTAACTCTATAAGATAATTGTATCTGATGAATCCAGAATAACAAAAGGCGCAGATAGGAGACAAAGCAGCTATCAAATTTCCACTCTGACAGTTTAGCCAAAAGCAGGGCTTTTATGTTTTTGGGCTTTAAGGAATAAGGACCATCGATGCTCATAATGGAAGGGAATAGTACATGGAAAGGTGCCTGCTTCAAAATGTCTTCAGATGTTGTGCAAATAATTGAGGAAGAGAAAACTTCGGTTACTCCAGCTATTTCACCATCGTTCCCACTGCTTAGGAGTCTTTTAACTTCATCCAATTCAATCCCAAAAGAGGTAACAGTCGGAATAGATTTCTGATCAATAGAAAAGACACAAGTCTGTTGATGTGATATGCATCGCGAAAAGAGAAATAAATTCTTCAATGGCCTCCACTCACAGAAGGCAGCACTAGAATCATCACTGACAGAACTACGTTCACCAAGTCTCTCAAACAAGATTGAATCAACTACAGCAGATAGCAATCTCGTATCTACCTATCAAAATTAGTTCCCCAATCAGATTTTGTACAAATGGTAAGCAATTATAATCTAGAACACCAAAAATTTTACCTGAGTTTGCAAGATATATTTTATCGTATCACCCACATATAATGATATCATCGATTTCTCAGGCAATGTAAAAGTTCCAGATTCAGAATCAAGTAATCTTAGACACTTCTGCAGTATGCATACAACAACAGGGCTGAAATCAGGTGACAAATCTGCCAAAACAAACAAGGCCAAATTAGGGAAGATACATGTCTCAGTCATTAAAGGGCAAGAAGAACATAAACTGAAGATGAAATGTTTTCGTCTTACTCCTTCCTTCTCAAAGCATGGACCACTTTCATGCAACCAAGATATATCATTAATAAAATAATTAAAACATGGCCATTCATTAGTTACAAAAGTAACTGGCAGAAAAAGTAAACCGGTCGATAAATTCTCCAGCCAACTAGCAAAATTTTTATCAAAATATAAGGTAAGTTTTATCAGTCATGCAAACACCACCACAAATCTTAAAAAAAGAACATAAAGACTAATATAGTAAACCAAGTATCTAAACAATTCCGTTCATCTTTGCGTGTAATATTTAGAAGTTAAAAATTACCGCCACAAACCTGCCCCAAAGGAACAGACCAACTAAAAAGAAGCATTGCTCAACCATTCTTTCACTGCGTTGCTCAACCTTACTGCACTAGTTTTTTATGCATTTGCTTTTACAGGAGCATAAGTAATCCAAAAAAATCCCAAAGATTTGACATCTATAATATTATCTTGTCACAACATATTTACATGTCAGTTTTTTCCATAAAAAACAGTAAATTGGTGTAGCAAAAAAAGACAATAGCATCAGGAACTTAGAACTATACACTAAGTGAATACACTTAGTTCACCAAACTAGGGAGCAAAAAATGACAACGAACTATGCTTACCTTTCAACCCTTCTAAATTGCAGGTATGACGCTTAACCACGTCCCAGTATTTGAATAAATTATTTCCAACAGTAGAAATTGCATCACATAAAAATGAGGTGACAACTTGACACAAGCTCTCTAATACTTCCACCCCTTGAATGTGAAAAGAGGAATTTCTTCTGTCATAACCTGGTAAAAACAAAAACCATGATCCAATTTCATGATGATTTCTGTCAAAGGCACTGGTACTTAACATGGCTGCTTGTGCCAGATCATATGCTTGATTCTTAATGTCATTGATGGGTGAAAAAATAAACAAGTTCATAAAGGACTGAAGATGTTTATACATCAAAGTTGGTGCGCTAATGGGAATTCCAGTGGGAGACCATCCAACGTATTCGATTAGCAAAGATAAAAGAGAGCGCTGTAAATTTGTATGTAGTGCCAAAGGGTCAGTTAAGAGATTTATAAGGAAGTCAAATGATCCCTCCAACACCGTAGGCATTATTCGCTGCAAAATAAGAAACAAAAATGGATTTAAAAAAATCAATTATAAAGGACAACTATTCTGATTGAAACTAGAACATTTAGCTAGATTTGAGGAATATATTATTGAAGCTAAGAGAGAAACACTCAAATGAAACTTACAAAATAAGTTTTGAGAGCATCGAGCAGCCTAGACTGAAAGTATATCTCTACATCTTTAATTGCAAAAGGAGTCATGTTGCACAGGTCTGGGCCCCAAACTTCAAGAAGAACTTTCACAATATCCTTACCAACGTCAAACTCATCTGCTGTTGGTGTACTATCAACTCTTTCACTGTCCTCAAATTCAGCAGGGTCTGTAAAAAAATTTATTCCACCTACAATAATATCAGAGTCCTTATTGTTAACATTATCTCTTTTCAATTTTTTTGCACTGTTGCTGCCATGCTGAGGGAAGTTTCCCAAGTCTGCTTTCCTCTTTAGAGAATTTTCGCGAGTTTTGGATTGGCTACTCAGAGATGAAAGTAGAGTCAACAGAACTTGTGGATCAGGAAGCAATGTTCGAACCTCATTCTGGATTTCTTGCTTAAGAGACGCCCAACCTTGTACTACCTCACCGGAAGGAGAACTACTTTGACTATTTATAGCCCCAATTAAAGAGTCCAGCAACTTTAGTGCCTCCAAAAGAAGCCTCAAAGTTCCATGCTTCACTAGAAAATCTGAGTGAAGCAACCCCTTATTGATTACTGAACGGGAGAAAGAACGAGGGCATAAGCATTTCATGACACTCTGTAAATATTCACTATCAGATGATGGTGGATCGTGAGGTTGAGAAGCAAGGAAATCAAACTTATGGCCTTTTCCCACTGACGCAACCAAGTTTGCAGCTAGAGTCACTATTGCAAACCTGCAAATGACCTAGCCATAATGAAAACATACAGGAGCAGGAAAACACCAAATAGCAAATTATATGATGAAAGAGCGAATGGAAGAAGCAATAGGATAGGGAAATCTGACCAATTAGGCGATGCATAATCTTCAAGGTTGTAAGGGAACTCTTCCATGTAAGCTGCACCAAAAGATGGTCTCCCACTAACAATAGCCAAAAGCAAATCTCTATGATAGACAACATCAGTTGCCTTCAGCTTCTTCATTAGCCCCAAAAGTCGTTTTGGATTACCCCTTAATGGACTTGGGCGCCTCGTAAGATCTGGCATCAATCCATTACAAGGATCAGTACAGACCAAAACAAGAACACTATATGCCAACTCTGCAGCAGACTCTCCATTCTCCCTTCCAGAAATGTTGACCAATTGTTCCAAAGTAGAACTTCCAAAAAGAACACTCCTAAGTCCCGGAGGTACCAATGACTCCTCAACAAGGATCCTGTCCCTCAAAGTGGTCAAAACGTAGATTACGGTATCATCATCGTCGTCATTCCCAAGCCCACGAAGGACACCGGAATACATTTCCTTCTGCTGTAACACCCACCTCAACAACCCTGGCTTGCCCACTTCCAAAAACGACATTGCAAACCCAACAAAAGACTTTCTCGACGACCGCGTCACTCTCTTCTCATTCTGCTTCTTCTTCTTGAACTCAGCCAGCTTCGAAAACCCTTTGAGCTTGAAATCAAAATTCTTAGCAACATCAGAAGCCAACCCCGACCCACGTCGAACAATCGAAGCCATAAGCTGAAGAGCAGCATTTTGGCTCTTGGTTTCTCTAATACTAAGCTCCTGGTACACATCTTGCAATTGTTCATCAATAACCAATCGAGCAAACTTATCTAGAACCCTACTTATAGCTAATCCCTCCTTATCATTTGGTCTATACATCCCATCAGGATGACTCAAAATAACAGAGACTAATTTAAAAATGTACGACATGCCCGGTTTTCCTCGTCGAAGCTTCCAGGCATCTAGAAGCTCCAAACACCTAGATGAACTCCTTATGTAATACCGAAGAAACTCACCTCCAGAATTACCTTTGAGCAACTTAATGAACTCCTTGGTAGCATCAGAATATAACTTAATTTCAAGTGAATTGATCTTATGCAATAGCTCTTTAAGTTTAGCTTCATGGTTCACTTTAAGCTCAAACTTTGGAACCTCTTCTTCCTCAACCTTACTGTCATAATCATCATCATCATCATCATCCACCATAGCTGCAATAGATAATTACCAATTTTGATGTCAGTCCTGTTATGTGTGTATATCTACATATATATTATAAAGGTTTTGGGGTTGAAAAAACAAAAAACAAAAAAAAAAAACGAGGGTATTTAGGAAGTTCGTACTCTGACCTCGGGAGGGTGGATTAGGTTCCGCCATTGAAGGTTTATGAGGTGTATCTGTGACTGATATGGTTTTGGGGTTTAGGGTTTAAGAAGGTAGAGGGATTTGGGGGACGAAAGAAATGCAGCGGGGCTGAGAGCCCAGCGATGTCGTTTAGAGTCCAATGAACAAGCCCCTGGTGTCGTTTAGGTGCTCAGGAGGGTTTAGGGGTTTTAGTGTTTTTCCGTTTTTTGTTTTTTGTTTTTTTTGGTTTTTTTTTTTAATCTTCAGATAATCAATATATACCAATCCAAAGTTGTAGTTATACCATATGAAAATGTTATTACAATGTTGAAAAACGTAAATAGGTAAATTTGACATCAAATTTGAATTTTCACTTCAATGGAACATGCTATTTGAAATATAATTTTCAATTTTTTATTATGTAATAATTCACTAGTTAATTTTGTGTGTATTACAAAAGAGTATTAATTGAGAATGTATAAGTAGTTGTGGATTTTAATGTCTTAAAATTATAACAATATATTATTCATAGATCATGCTAGTCTAACATAATCTTAAATTTGGCACAGCAAATAATACAATAAAATAGCATAACATTCCAGTGCATATTTGCATCAGCATACTCTAGTCTAACACAAAATTCCTCGGTGAGATGCTTTTTTCCCTCTATTTGTGTAGGATAAATTCTTACATTTTATCCACTAGTTTTAAAATAGTGTCTTTTTTCAGCTTTGATAAATAGTTGCACTGATTTATAGGTCGACTAGTTATTTGACTATTTTTTAACTAATAACTTAGTATATGATTAAATTCGAAAGTTTATAGTTAAATATCCCACTAATTTAATGACAAAAATAAAAATATAATATATTCCATAACTGAAATTTTAATAAAATAAACATTTAATTATAACTTTTAAGTTAAATATTCAACTAATTTAATGACAAAAATAAAAATATAATATATTCCATAATTGAAGCTTTAATAAAATGAACATTTAATTATAATTTTTAAAATATAGACATCTACTTAAGACTAATTTAAAAAATTTTGGTCCTACGCATAATTTTCTCTTAATTTTTTCTTTTTGAGAAATTTACACTTAATACCCGTTTTTAAAACTTCTTTTTATAAATAGTTATTTTAATTTTTCTTTCAAAAATACACATTTTATGGTCCACATTTCATATACAAAATATGAGTAGTCCACATTTATAATGTAGATTTTATCCATGAGGTACACATTTCATATGTAAAATATGAACGGTATATATTTACAATATAAATGTTTACCACGATTTATATTTTTCGTTACAAATTTGACCTAGGGCATACATTTTAAAATGTGTGCTAATTTTTAGTATAATTTTTATTCATAAATTGTAGATCCCGTATATATTTTATGTATTAAATGTATACTGTATAGTCTATATTTCAGGTATACAATAATGGTAGTCCATATTTCTCTAAAAATAGATATTTATAAAATAAAAATAAAAACGGGTATTAATAGAAATATGGTTTTAAAAATGGATATTTATGAATTTTTCCCAGCCAAGCCCAAATTATAAATCCCCAAAATTAAGACACACCGACCGGGTAATGGTAAGTGGTAAGTGGTAATAAGGTAACCATATCAAAACCCCACCCTTTATTTTGAATGCCCACGTGTCACCTTGAAACCCCATCACGAGCCAAAACCGCTATATAAAGCCTCTTCCACACCCCCAAAAAATATCATCTTTCTTTTCTCTCTCTCTCTCTCCATCTCGCGGAGACCATTCCATACAAATCCATAATCCATTTCTCCTGGTTGGGATTAGGATTGATTTTTCTCTCTATCCCTATCCCTCTTTTTCTCTCTTCCCTCTTCCTACTCCCGATCTCGGCGGGGACATCCCTATCCCGATTATCCATCAAATCCCCTTGTTTGGGTAAAACAGGCAGTCTCTTTTCGTCTAGGGTTTCGATAATGATGCAGCAGCCACCGTCAGCAGCGGCCGCCGGAGGGGTTCCGCCCGTGGATCAGCAAGGCCAGCAGTACCAGCAGCAGCAGCAGCAGCAGTGGCTGATGATGCAGCAGCAGCAGGCTCAGGCGGCCGCGGCCGCACCTCCTCCGTCTGCGTGGGGCCCACAGGCTGGGCCGCCGCCTCCGTCGTCTCAGGCCCAGCAGTATGGGGCCCTGCCCAATCCGGGGTCCGACGAGATCCGCTCTCTCTGGATCGGAGACCTCCAGCAGTGGATGGACGAGAACTACATCCTTAGCTGCTTTGCTCAGACCGGAGAGGTATTACCCATATCGTAGTAATTTTTGTTTTCCCCTAATTTTTGTGTCTGGATATTTCGTGGGTTCTGTTTGGATGTAGGGAAAATTTATCAGAAAGTATTGAATAACCCTATTCTGATGTTTGTCTGAACTTGGGAAAGAAAGATTCTTAATCTTTGCAACTTTTTATGCTTTTTTCTTTCTTTCTTTTTTTTTTTGTTTTTTTGTTTTTTTTTTTCCGTTAGTCGAGTAGTTTGTGATATCTGTAAGCATAATTTATAAGGGTTCTGCTTGGATGTGTGGAAAATTTATCATAAGTGTTTGACTAAACCTATTTTTATATATGTCTGAACTTGGGAAAGCAAAGATTCATCATCTTTGCAATTTCAGTCGAGTAGTTTGTGATAAAGTATAATTTATAAGGGTTCTTTTTGGATGCGTGGAAAATTTTTGGGAAAGTACAATTACTCTATTTTGGTATGTGTCTAAACTTGTTGAAGCAATATTTTTCTGTTTAGTCTTTGCATCTTTTATGCATCTCTTTTCGTAGTTGCGCAGTTTGTGATATATATAAGCATAACTTGTGAGGTTTTCTGTTTTGATATGGGGAAACTTGCTGAGAATAAGTACCAGTATGGCTGTAGCCTATGTTAGATTTATGACTGAATTTGTAAAAGTAATAATTTTTGGCAGGGTTTTCAGTTTAGTCTTTGCAAATTTTCTGTTTTATTTTTTCTTCGGTCACATACTTTGTGATATATGTAAGCATAATTTTATTGATTCTGATAGGATTTTTGCGGGGGGAGGGGGGGATTTTTTTTTTTAAGAAAGTAAGTACCAGTCCCTATGTGGGATTATAACTGAACTTGTAAAGTAATATTCTTAAGCAGAATTATCTCTCGAGTCTTTGTTAATTTTCTTTTTATGTTTTCAGTCACGTAGTTCGTGACAATATAAGAAAAATGTGTGCATGTGTTTTTTGTGTGTGGAATGTCTCATTGATTCTAAATATTGGCTGACAGGCTATTACCGCAAAGGTTATTCGTAATAAGCAAACGGGCTTGCCAGAAGGATATGGTTTTATTGAGTTTGCTTCTCGTGCTGCTGCGGATAGAATTTTGCAGACGTTTAATGGCTCGCTCATGCCAAACACTGAACAGAGTTTTCGGCTGAACTGGGCCACTCTTGGTGCTGGCGAGAGGCGTCAAGATGACGGTCCTGATTATACAATTTTCGTTGGAGATTTGGCTGCTGATGTTACTGATTACACCCTGCAAGAGACATTCAGATCTGTGTATCACTCTGTGAAGGGTGCAAAAGTTGTTAGTGATAGGACCACTGGACGCTCAAAAGGATATGGGTTTGTTAGGTTTGGCGATGAAAGTGAGCAATTGCGTGCTATGAATGAAATGAATGGTCAGTATTGCTCTACGAGGCCTATGCGTATTGGGCCTGCGGCTACAAAGAAACCTATTGGTGGACAGGCAGGAGGACAACAATACCAGAAAGGTATGTGGCCTTGTTAATTTTTTTGCAACTCTTTGTTTGATAGTTCCTTAAACTTTGTTGAGGTGAATGTGGCTGCTTAGTTTTGAATTTTTGTTTTCATATGTTCTATGTTTTTGTTTTACGTTCATATCCTTTATTGAGTTTGCTTGAAGTTGTAAGCTATATACTTGTTGATTTACAATTAGTTGAAAATTTAAGTCTCTTTAGACTTTGACATCCTTTCAGTTCTTCCCTTGGAGATTGGCGGAGTTAGAGTCCTTTCCTTCCAGTATTTACCTTTGTAAACTTGGGCACATTTAATTCTGTTAGAACAGTCAAACACTTATATGAAACTCATGTTGTCTTAAAGCAGGACACCGAGAGGCTCTCATTTTGGGGGGCCTGGAACTGATTTCAGCTGAAATGATTCCACTTTAATGCGTGGCCTCATTTTAGGTCAGTTATTTTGTTTATGTCGTAAGTTCGTACTTCATTTACTCGTGGCATTTATTATGCTACTTTCAAGAATTACTTTTCCAGTTCCTTTTTTTGAGGAGTTACCGGTCAAGTTTAATTAATTCAGTTTTTCCAGAGTATATATCTTTTTCGTTTATCCTGTAGCTTATATTAGGCCTGAAAGACCATTTTTCTTCATCATGGTTCAGTTCCCCTTTTTCAGCATATGATAGGGTAGATATTGTTCCCTAGTTTGTGATAATAATCCCATTGGAGTTTTCATTTTGGGATATTTCTTTACTCTTTTGTGTCTAGGCTTTTAATTTACATTGTTTGTGTAATGCTGAATTTGTGGTTAGAATAATCGTATTGGTTGCTGTGAGTGGATCTTAAACATTGTTTGTCAGTGATTTGTTTATATATTTAATTTACTTCAATCTGTGCAATCATTACGCAGCACTGATGGACTAAGCTCATTTATCACTGTGCATAGTTTCAACTTCTAGAATCACACTGAAATTATTTGCCAGTGACTGCTTCTCCGTCTCTGCATGTTGATCTGTATTGTCTTTTGAACTCTTTAACATTTAATGAGTTTCTGCATTATTTGTATCCTGATTCTAGACTTTATTGAATAATCTTGGTGAAATTGAGCCCGTGCATCCTGATGGCTAACCTTTATTACATAAGCTAGTTCTCATGTATTTATTATTTGCAGCTACCTACACAAATACTCAAGGAAACCAGGGCGAGGGTGATCCAAATAACACAACAGTGGGTAGTTTGTTTTATTGCTAATAAAATACTTTTCTTTTTGTTTGGTAGTGACTATATATATTCCTGAGTTTGCAGATTTTTGTTGGGGGTTTAGATTCTAGTATCAATGATGACTTGTTAAGACAAGTGTTTAGCCGATTTGGCGAGCTAGTTCATGTAAAAATACCAGTAGGCAAGCGTTGTGGTTTTGTTCAATTTGTTAACAGGTAATTATTAGTCTAGATTACAGCTTTTTTCCACTTCCTACCTTCTTGATCATAATTATGCGTCTTGTGTGGTTTCAGAGCTAATGCAGAGCAAGCAATATCAGTGTTGAATGGAACCCAGCTAGGTGGACAAAATATTCGACTTTCATGGGGTCGTAGTCCTACCAGCAAACAGGTATTTACTTGGATCTATAGCCTTTTTTTCTATTTTGTGTTTCCTTTTACCTTGAAAGATAAAGGACACTGTACGCATTGGTGCAGACTCAGCAAGATCAGGCTCAGTGGAATGGATATTATGGATATCATCAAGGATATGATGCTTATTCATATGCACCTCCGACACAAGACCCTAACATATACTATGGAGGCTATGGTCATCAATATGCGAATTATCAGCAGCCTGGTGCTTACCAACAGCCACAGCAGGTATATAGTTGTCGATTTCACCTTTTTAGCTTATTTTACTCCACGATGTTTGCCTTCTAGATCTTAGTGAAAGAACCTTTTTCCTCACTCCATTATCTTCCTGTTAAGATAAGGCATTACTCTATTGCAAAATGTGGCTTTGTTAACTATTCTTTCATGTTTAGATGAGTTTTAAGAAGTGGCTGTGTCTTTACTGCTAGAAATAGAGACCCAGTTCACCTTATTAGATCAGGATGCTTTCATTAACGGAACATTTTTTTTTTTCCATTGCAGTGAAATATCTCCGGCTTTCTTGGACCGTCTTCGATACTGAAGGCTAGTGATACTTTCTGAAGCTTTATGGTTGGTGGTCTGCGGTTTTTGTGCCCAGTTGTTTTAGAGTTTCTGTCTTTTTACCCTTCATTATTTTGGTTTTTCATTTTCGCGCTTCATCTTCTTCCCCCCCCTTTCTCCTTTAAAACATGTGGTGTATACTTTAACTATGTGCTTTAAGTTTGTTTTTCTTTATGACTGAATCTTCCATATGCCGATCTTGTATGGATTGCTGTTGGCTAATAGTGATACTTTATTTGCTATGGTGGTTCGCGTTTGACAACCTTTCAAGGATATGATCTACTTTAGTTACTCTCTTGTTTTACGTATTGCTTTTTAGCACAAACTTCGACCACGTTTGATTAGTCCAGCGAGTTTCTATTACACAATTTTGATATGTCCCAAGTAGATATGAAGATGTTTATAAAAGTAAATGGGACCGAGTCTAATTCTTCGAACACAGCTGAAAGTTATATTTGTTTGCGCTACAATAATATTCCGTAGCGGCAATAGGAGAAGCTGGCTTGAGTAATCTAAATTCTAACATGTGTTTCCGCATCCGGGTTCCACGAAATCTTTCTTTGATTTCCGACACTAATCGTTGAGCGCCATGAGTTTAGTACTTGGGTCTCATACGGATGCCAGAATCAAAAATACCACTTTATGATATATAAGAGATAAATACAGCAAATGTTTGGATATGGTATTCCTCTGTCAATGATATTATGGAGTCATTTGCTGTATTTTCTCACAAGTATACTTTTTTTGGGTTTGTTTTATCTAAAGAGGATTTTAATTTTATCTTTAATCTAATTTAAGTTACTATGATACGGTGTATAACTCAGAATTTATATAGATGTTTAATGATTTTTTTTAAAAAAAAAATATTAACGTCTTATTTATGTTATGAGATATTAGTAATTGGCCAAATCTTGATTATTTATTCGTTTAATAAGGTTAAATGCAATTTCCCCTCATCGTAAGTAAAACATAGGACAGATAATTATTGATTTCTTATCTTATTCATCCACTTTAAAAATTTTTTCCTTTTACTATTCTTCTCATTACGAGACCTTAATTTTCTTCTTTCTCTTTTACTCTGCCCATTCTCAGAAGTATCATAATCTGAATACCAACTTTTGCCTTTTCTCAAGACATTATTTTCTCAAGACCGGCTCAATCCTAAAGTTGCAATATTATAATGCATGCATTAGTACCAAATGATGGAATAGATTTTTCATAAATTAAAGAGACTATGTCGATGCGTTCGTCGAAATATGGTCACTTTAGATTTTGGAAGCCTGTAGAAGAAGAGGAAACATAAATAAGCTGTTAGTATCAGCAATGTAGTCACAGTTTTGCATCCTAAACTCCCAAGCAATCATTCCAAATGGGCTGTACCTAAAGACTATTACTTGTCATTTCATTTAGTGAAATTTTTTGTAATAAAAAAAGAACTGAAAAAAAAAAAAAAAAGGGTAGGGAAGAGAAAACAATGTTGTGACAAGTGAAACAAAAGCTAATCTCTCAAGACATTCATGCCCCTTCATAGTGCATCCGATGTGTATGGTGCGAAGGATCATATGTACTTGCTTTTCTAAACAAAAGCCATTGAAAGGTTGCCGCATACTGCTGATAAATTTGATGAAAGACCCATATGCCTGCAACTGAAACTTTAATAAAGAGAGAATGACAATACAGATAAAATAACAAGCTCCATCCAACAAGAATCAGCTCCCACTGTGAAAGAAACTGTAAATCTTTTCTTTTAAATGAAAGTGGATCCTCTACAACTTCTACATGGTAAACCTAGCAAAAGCTATAAGATTCTCCACCATCCTGTGTTTAATTTAAGAACACTACGACTTCAACATAACCATTGGCAGTTGAAGATGGGAGCCATGAAATCAGACACTAAAGGCTCAGGGGCCTTGTTTTAGATTACTGATTTCTTTATCTTTGCTCTTGGTTGCATGGCTCGGCATTCCGCTCAACATCTGTGTGGAAGCAGACTCCGCAATTGGGTTTACTCGACTCTCTGTCGCGTTTCCCTGCAGAACCTTGTTAAGATGTTCAAGATCAGTTAGTTTCCTGAAAGTTTTCAAGTATATGTGATTAAAGTCCTACAAAAGAAGCTTTTTCTTTTACCTCCAAAAGTCGAGACATTTTTCTAGTTTTATCGTCCTCCATAGGCTTAGGAGCAGATGAAGTACCTTTATTATCTCCGACCTGGACAGCTTGAAGGGGCTCAATGGCAAGGGCCTGATTCACATTATTAATTTTATCTCCATCTTTCACTAACATCTTGTCAGCTGACTTGTTATCCACCATTTGAGCCTCAGCTGATTCTGAAGGGGCTTCAATTCTTTTAATCACCTCACTTACCAGTTTTTCGAAAGGCATGCCAGGCAATTTCATGGAATTGGCTTCAGCAGTGAGCAGCACCTCCACTGGGGGCTGCACATAATCATTCTTATTATTTTGCACTTCTTCTTCAGACATTGGCCACTGGCTAATTTGAGGCTGAGAAAGAACTTCTCGGCTTCCAACTGTTAGTACCTGGTTGGTGGAGACTGATCCACTTGATGGGAGAGCAGCTTCTTGAACCTGTTTGCCTTTTGAGGCAGCTAAATGAGAAGATTGGGTTGCAGGAGTTGGTTCGCCAACAAGTGATGACCCAGACAAATTGGTAGGTTGAAGTACAACAGGCACCAAGTTACCTCTTAAAGTTACTGGATCCAGACGAGCCGTTTGGACAGGCACTGAAGGAACCTTACTTACTTTGGATCCTACATGATTAGCAGAATAGGGTGCAGCTCTCGGCACCTGATTGGCTGCTGGTGATTCATTAGGAGAGTGAGTACCATCTCTACGAGTATTAGCCTGTTGTTCCTTCCTCTCTCTGGAGCGAGCATTATGATGTTCAGCTGGGAGGGGGATTTCGTTTCTTCTGATCATCTGAACATTCGGGGCCACATCATTCTCCCTTGAAATAGGAACATATCGTCCAGGCTTGAAGACAACACCCCTCAAAGTGGTATCAGAGTTGGCAACCCTGACACAAAGCAAATATCCTGCATCAAACACTGCCTCAACTACGCCAGAGACTGCCTTGCCCACCATGGCATCAGTTGTTTTATCATTAGTGGCAGCCACTTGACGGGGTTGATTTCCATTCAACCCTCCAAATCCAGGTGGCATACCAACATTTTCTTCCTTATCCATTTTCTGAATCTTAGGAATGCGAACACTATCTTCTGTATTTATCTTAGGATACTTCCGCGGACGGCCACGTTTACGCTTTACTAGGTCTGCTGAAGCATCAGAGTTGTTGTTCCCTTGAGTCGCTTGGTCCATGTGCAGTGTTCTTGTCAACTTTGTTCCTTTCTCCCACAAGATATTTTATTTTTTGGTGGTTTCCCTCTTCTGTGTTATCAGAAGAAGCCTTATGGTAAGCCAAGAGAAGCAAACAGATATAAATGACAGACTATAATCAACTAATAAATCAGCACGAAGTCCTGGCAGAAAAAAGGAAAAAGAATGAAAAGCTGAGCTTTTTGTACAAAAATACTTTGTCCACATATTTATCAAGATCATGCAACGTCTCTAATTAAACGATTTTCAAGCAAACTGCACTGGAGTAATAAATTTCAAAAACCAACTAGAAAAGCAGCAAACATACTAGCAAGTGATCAACCATACAGAAAACACCATTACAGTGAAGCATAAAAAGGGCCTTCATTTCTCAATCTAAACCAAGATATTCACCATATGCGAGTAATCTTAGCATAAAGTATGTATATAAAAATCACAAAATGAGGACCTCATGCATGGCTACAGCCTATCTTGGTAAAATAACAATTGTAAAACTTAAAGAGGAAAAACTTGCATACGAAAGGAACATACTTACTGATCGATGAGTATAATATTCTAAGGTTTCGTTATTCACATTAAAACATGTAAACACCACGTTAAAAAAGGGCGTTACAATACAAAACATATTAAAGAAATCAAGCTTAAACTTTAGTCTGCATTATTATCATTACGGATAGATATAATTAAACAAACAAACAAACAAACTGAAGTGACATGAATTCATATATTGCATCTTTGGACCACTTAAGAGGTAAATCATGCCACTAAAAAAGTAAAAGCTAAAAGCCAGTAAGGAATTTTCAAAGAGACTCATCCCTAAACATAAAGAAAATTCGTTTTCTTCAATAAATAAATAAATCCCAAGTATTAAAATATCAAACAGACTTGAATGTTTCACAGAATCACGTATAAATAAAACCAGGAGGCAGGAGCCGTCACCCTTCAAAAAAAAAAATAATAAAAAAATAAAATAAACCCAGATATTAAAAATGAAAAAGGAATCTACTTTATTATATACGAAATATTTAACCCAAAAAAAAAGGGTAAGATTCACAACAAATACTGAGACACATGATTAAAATCCCAAAATCTGAGGAAATAACATGCAAAAGATATAAAATACATCCTCATATCTATAAGATTCTTACCTTAAGCTTGGCCTTGGACGAAATCAACTAGATACTGAAAATTGATTGAGCTGGACCAAATCTAGTGAGGAGATTGAAATAAAAACCCTAGCTGCAGCTTTTGGGTTTTTTTTTTTTAATTATTCATCTTCTCACCGAAAATAATAATAATAATAATAAAATTAATTAATAAATGAATAAATAGAACCAAAAACAAGATTAAAAATGAAATAATGAAGAGAGAGAGTGAGTATTGGACTTTACTTACTTAGTTCCCAAGCACAGAGGATGGAGTGGACTGTGGAGGAGGAGAATCTGTGGCAGCGCCTCCCGATACTGATGATGACACCGATGAATATGAAGGCTTAGGGACCAAAATGAAAACGAAAATGAAATGGACAAACAAAACAACTAAACTGATTTTTAAAGGTGTTTTTTTAAAAAAAAAAAATGGGATTTAAGTAATTACCTCCATTTATTACCCCTGTCCCTGTGTGACTCGAACTTAAGACCGAAATCCTAAATAGTAAATGCTCTTACTACTTGAACCAACACTAAAATTGATAGGGACATGTAATGCAAAAAATTTAAAGTAGACAACTTAAATCCTCAACATGCTAAAAGTTTGAGATTTTTTCTGCAAATTATTGTTGTTGTTATTATTATTATTATTTCAATAACCAAATTGTTATTATTATTTTGGACTAAAGAACAAGTGGAGTCTGTAGACGTAGTTCTTTCATATTTATTATTATTATTTTTTTAAAAAGGGGCGTGTACGCCGTTTTGGGAGGTTTGACATTTAAATGCAAAAATTTGAAGAAAGCTAAATGCAAAAAGGCGCTTAAGATTGAGGATTTTTGTTACAAAATACCAATTTTTCAATTAAAAATTTAGCTTCTAATAAAAAAATTTAAAATAAAAATGGTTCACCTTATTAATTATTATTATTGATTATATAAATAAAAGCTTTCAAAGTTATAGATATGATTACAAACCGGTTGAAACAAATAATCTAATCTATTTTTGTTTGTTGCTTCGAATGTTTTATATATATATATGGTTGCCAATTCAGTAGGTTTTTTTTTTTTAACCTATGGATAAGTATTTTTTTTTAGCCATTGGATCATCATCTCATGGTGATCTAACGACTATAATAAAATACATGAAAATACGTGCATCATTAATGCTATTTCTCTCTCTTATTTTTTATAATAAAAAAATGTGCATAATAAATTGTCATTGACCAAATTGATACATATGCATAGATAAAAAAAATACCTACCAGATTGGTACCCTACATATATATATATGGAGGACTATATATATGGGCACCAATCCAGTAGGTATTTTTTTTTTTACCTATGCATAGGTATCAATTTGGGCAATAGAAATTTTTTTTGCACATTTTTTATATTAAAAAGTAGGAGAGAGAAAAAAACATTAATGATGCACGTCTTTTCATGCACCTCATTTTAGCCATTGGATCACCATTAGATGATGATCTAATGGCTAAAAAAAATATACCTACACATAGGTAAAAAAAAAAATACCTACTAGATTGGCAACCATATATATATATATGTATTTTACATGGCGCTAGATTTAGTCCCATTTATGAAAAAAAGGAGATCGGTCATGCCCTCTATATTTGTGGGTCCCAATAGAAGTGGAGATAAAATAAATGCTATATGTCTACATATCACCTCCTATAGTAGGTATGAACAACCGGTTGTAGCTGGCAGGAAAGAGAATGTAGGTTTAATAGGTAGCTTTTAGTAGGGTTGGCAATTCGTGTCCACGGTGTTAACCCAAGATTGACTACCAAAGAGGGGGGTGAACTGAGTTTTTAAACTTTTTAAAAGACTTTTCAACTATATAAAACTGTAGACCACTATTTTGAAACTTTAAGCTAAATAAACAATAATACCAAATATATAGCAATAATAGCAAGTGTATTAAGTACACTAAATATCAAATACTCAATTAAATAGCTTGCAATAAAGTAAAGAGTATAGGACTAGAGAAGATGCAAGCTCGGTTTTTATGAGGTTCGACAAAGACAACAGTTTGTCTACGTCTCCGGCCCTCGGCAACTTGCTTTAAGCTTCCACTATTTAAATCAAGATTGTGGATTTGACCGACTTTTTTACAAAGAGTGAATTCTTCTTAGGCCCACCCACGCCTTTACAATAGTCTTGACTCTGACTCTATCATGCCTAATCTTCGATTGTTTTGACTCTGGTGCCAATCCTTACCTACACGGATTGTTTAGACAATGGTGCCAATCCCACCAACTCACGGATTGTTTAGACTCCGGTAATAACCTCACCTATACTCAAGTTGTTTATACTCCGATGCCAACTTCATCTAAATTGGGTTGCTTAGACTCTGGTGGCAACCTCACCTCATAATTATAATTTTAGTTTTTTGTTGAATCTCTCAATTAGAATCTCTCTCTTTGATACAAGATAAACTTAGAGAGAATAGATGTAAACACAAGATGATCTAGTTTGGCACAAGTGATTTTTATGAAAAAGTAGATTTGAAAGTTTGGAACACAAAAATTGATTTGAACAACTTGAATATATGATAGGATGTTCAAAAGTTGTTTCAAGTATTAGAAAAGCTTCTATTTATAGACTTGAAAGAATACTAGCCGTTTTAGACTGTTTGACAGATAATCTATCATTTTCAGTAGACCGAATTCACTTTCGGTCGACCGAAAATATAGCCGTTGAAAGTGCGGTTATAACGGTCGAATTTGAAAATCTGTCAAAAATTAGACAGAGAATTGGTAGACCGAAAATCACAGTCGGTCTGCCGAAAATACCCGAGAGCAATTTTTGAATTTTATTTCAAGTCTTTTTCAATTATTTTCCAAAATGTGACTTCATAAATTAATTTTTTATGTAATATAGAAACTATAGTAATTTATAAATCAATTTAAAAACTTGTCTAAAATAAATTTTTTATTTTAAATCGAGATAAACAAGTTTGACAGTGTTACTTTGAAATTTTCAAATTTTATAAAAAATTTGAGCCATTAAGATCATATTATGTGTAAACAAATATTCAAGTACAAGAACTAAGTATTTAACCTTTGTTAGTCTAAGTCTTGTATTATTGATCTTTGTCTTCAAACTTTTTTCCATAATCCATCTTGAAGCTTGATTCTACTAAGTCCAATATGCATCCATCTTCAAGATTGATTCCTTAATTAACTTGAGTTAGAACTTTTAAAGCTATTTCACTACATACTCAAGTTAAATCATTAGTACTAAATTAAATATTTATTATCTTCAAAATAAGAGTGAGTAAGATTGAAACCTTAATTTCTCAATATACGGACCCGTGTTCGTGTCGTGCTGATGTATATGTATAACAGGTAAATGCTCAACTTGAACACGATCCGTTTAATAAACGGGTCAGAAATTATGACACAAACACGACCCGTTTATAAAGAGGTTGACACGATACGACCCGTATATCCTGTTTACTAAACAGGTCATATTGACCCGCAACTCGCGACCTGTATAGGCAGTTTTTTGAAGGGGGGGGGGGGAGGAATTTATCCAATCAAATTATGACCTTTTTCCTCTAAATTAATAAATTATCAATAATTTAAGGACTAGATTTTAACTTCTTAATTCAAATATCAACTTCCAGTTTTTAATATCATTCAAAATAAAAAGATTCAAGTATAAATCAAACACACATGAATCATACTAGTCCAAAAGCCAAAAAAACATAAACCATAAAATAGTTCACATGTAAATGAGAAACACAATACTAAGTTATTTATCCAATGCAATAGAGCTTGAACATTGTGTCAAACTTTCATCCTCCTTAATGCTAAGCTCCATTATATTTGTTAAGAGTTCTTCTATTTCATCGACGTTGGATTGCGAATTATCTAAATTTCAAAGGAAAAGATTAGTATAATCATTATACCTAGAAAATCACTATAATAATAATGAGTATGTTGATACCTTTTTATCAAATAAACGCTAGACATGGTTGTACAATTAACTTGCATTTGATTTTAATATATTGCTACTCCAATATCAAAGTTGTTATGTTTTTTCATTCTTAATTTATTTATAATTATTGTATTAATTTATTTAGATACGTGACTAAATTGATTGATGCATGATTCGATAGCTAGGGTTTGAATAGTTATTTATCTATTTAAATTGAGTAGTAGCAAATCTATGATTGATAGAATCGTTAATATGTTAATTATAGAGAAGAACATAGCCTAGGTTCATAGTTGGCATTTGCATAATTAGGACTTAGATTAATCAATCTCTCTACGCTTAATGCTATTGTTAGATTCATGTTAGAGCATTTGCTTGTACAATTTAATAGGAAGATGTTAGCTATGGTTTTTTCTAAATAATATACAATCTAAGGAGAGACGTGATAGTGAGGCATTTGTAAGCTATTTAGGGTTAGTGGCTTTGAGGAATAGTTAATAATTAGAATCTATAGTTAGTTGGAACCTATGTGTAGTGATGAAGAATAGTTCGTAACCAAGTCTTGTCTCTTGAGTTTAATTAATTGATCTTTTACGCTTGTTTAATTAATTTATTATTTCAATTATAAAAGCCATGTTTCATTAGTAGTAGTTTAGGGCAATTTGATAATAATACTTGTTCTCTGTGGGATCGACTCTTTCTTGCCACTATTTATTAGGATAATTTTAGAATGACTAAATTATATTTGGTTTAGGGGTGGCAATTTAGGTCACGACACGATAACACGACTCGAAAACGACACGAAGTTAGCGGGTTTGGGTTTGTCTTAAACAGATACAGGTCAAAACAGGTTAAACCCAATTAAACACGATTAAATAATAGGTCATTAGCAGGTTAACCTGTTAAACCCGAAATTGACCCATTTAACACGATTAAATTTTTTGAGACATTGTATTATCTTGTGTGTACCAAGATTTAAAACTTCCCTTTTATGTTTTATGTACTAAAACTTGAAAGTTTTATTTTGGTTTTAAACTTTGGATTGTGTGTTATATTTATATTATGGTTGCTTGGTTATATTGGAAATATAAAATAAGTTAATGGATTATATCAAGTTATATTGAAAATGTGAAATAGGTTAACATGTTAAAATTAATAGGTTAATACGTTATGTCAAGTTGAACCAAATACAACATATTTAATATTAACATGTTAAATTGAGTTTAATTAATGGGTTAACAGTATATAGGTTAGCAGATCGTGTTACGTTGGACGCGATCTGAATACGACCTATTTAAATAACGTGTTAAATGTGTCGCTCACAGGTTAACCTGTTTATTTAACATGTCGGATGTGGGTTTACAAATCATGACACGAATAATAAACGTGTCGGATTTGGGTTTGGTAATTACTCGTTATATATATGCCTCGACACGACACGAATATGACACGACAACACGAATTGCCACCCCTAATTTGGTTGCCAGACGACACAATACTTTAAAAACTAGAATGAAGTTTTGTTCTGCATTCAATTCTCATACAGATGGTCAGGCTAAAAGGACAATACAAATTTTAGAGGACATGCTTGGACTTGTGTTATAAATTTCCAAGGGTCATAGAATCATTACCTAATGGCGATTGAGTTTTCTTATAATAGCAGCTTTCAAGTGACGATTGGTATTGCATCTTATGAAATGTTGTGCGGTGGGAAGCGTAGATCTCCAGTTCATTGGGATGAGATTAGAGAGCAATGAAAATTCGGTCATGATATTGTTAGAGACACAGCTGAGGTAATAGAGAAAATAAATTATATTTGGTTGCCTGGTGACAGACAAGGTTACTACAAAACTAATTTGGGTTCCACCGAAAACCAGTGTAGTTTTTGATTACTATTAGAAACTAAATTTAGTTTTCACTCCAAAGCAATTTGGTTTTTACTCAATACTAATTTATTTTTTCTTTTTTTTTTTTTGGTTTCTAAAATAGCAATAACCAAATTGTTTTAGGAAATTAAATTTGTTTGAATTAGAAACTAATTTGATTTATGAGTTCTACTTCTTAATTGATTATTGGGCTCTAACAACCACACCAAATGGGTAGGAAAAATAGTTTCTAATTTCTAATGTTAATTGGTAAATAGTTTCCGGCAACTACAATAGTAACTAGAGAAGTTTAAATAGTTGATTGAAAAAAAAAATACAAATGCTAACAAGAAAAGAGTAGTAATGTTCAATGTTAAAAATAAATTAAATGAGAAAATGAAAAAATTAAAGTAAATAAAGCAAAGAAGAAGAAAGAACCAAGATGAATTTAAAACGAGCAAATAAAACAAGAAAAATAAATAAAGCAAAGAAAAATAAAAGAAGTTAAAGTGAAGCTGGTGAAAATTCAATGATGGATTGAAAGTGGGAAAAAACAAACTTCGAAAAGAAAAAGATTACAAAAAAAAAAAGAAGGAATAATAAGGTTCAGCACATAAAAGAAAAAAGAAAATGGGTTTCAAAAAATGAATTTGAAAAAGAAAAAATAAAAAATAGAATAAGTAAATGAAGAAGACATAAAGTAAATAAAGTGAGTATTAGAAGATTTGAACCAACATTTAGGTTGTGGGCCTATTCTAGGTCCTAGACTAACTTTTGGTTTCGGCTTATTTGTATGATTTTACAGTTAATAAACCTTTTATGAGCCTTAAACTGTATAAAATAGAAATATTTTTTACTGTGAGTACGAAAAAGTAATTATATGGATCAAGTTGTATTTTTTTCATTATTTTTAAAAAGCTTGTACTCTATGTCATTTTCCCATTAAAAAATCATGTCTGGAACTTTTGAGAAATCTCTGAATTATTTTAGAAAATATCACATTTTAAAAATATTTAAAAAATCTTGAATTACTTAGAAAAATACCGCTTTATTTAAATATATTAAAAATATCATTTTTTTAAAATTTGGTACCTTTTAATGGTACTCGAGATAACCAATCAAGTTACTTGACATAACCAAGAATTACTTAAAATTACTTATGATTTTGGGTGATACCTTCAAGTGTAGTGGATTGATAGTTCTTTGACTAGAAATTGGGGTGTTATTTGTTGTGAAATATGTGAGACTCCTTTTCAATGCATGTATAGATCAATAACTATTAATATAGATTAGTCACACACACGCGCGTGAGTGTAATTGTATGAGAGATGTAATAGCTTAAAAATCATTAAGAATTTAATGTGGTGCTTGTGCGATGTTGTAACCATCTATCTATTGTTCTCTAAAAGAAGCTCGAATGTTAGCTTTGTTTAGAGTTATGTTTAGTTTAGGTTAGTTAGAGTTAGGTCAGTTTAGGTTAGAGTCACTCTAAGTAGGTTAGCCTTAGCTTAGGTTTACTTGAAGATGAACAAAGTTCAAGTGTGGGGGTATTTAATAGGTGTTAATTTTACACGTATATGATAGTTATTTCCATATTACTTTGTGAATTTTTACATTTATCTATGGCTAGTTTATTTTGTTTTTGTGTTTCTAGGTGACTTGGAGGTGAAATGATAAAAATGAGTTGAATTGAAGCTGAAAAAAAGCTGAAAATAAAAAAATGTGCTGAAATAGGATAAAAATCTTGAAAACTGCCTGAAAAATGGTATTTTCTTGAAACCGGGCTGAAAGATGCTGTTTTTCCTGAAACTGAGTTAAAAGTGGTATTTCTGCAACCCAGTGCCATGGCATTCGATAGTCTGTACTAAAAGACAGAAAAAACCAGAATTTTTAGAAAGGGGAAATTACACAAAATACGGTTCTGAAAAAAATTTGAAAAATACGGTGGTTTTGTACTTTTTCAGGTGCGGTACGGTTTTTATTAGAAAAATACCGTTTTCTAAAAAATATTTAGAAACATACCATTTTTTAAAATAGTAACTAGTTTCTGGTAACCAATTTCTAGAAACTGATAACTAGTAACCAATGATATTTATAACTAGTATATAACTAGTAACTAGTAATCAGTAACTAGTTTCTTGAAACCGGTAACCAATAACTATTTTAAAAATGGTATTTTTCTAAATATTTTTTAAAAAGTGATATTTTCCTAATAAAAATCATACAAAAATTAGAAAAAAGTCGAGTTCCGTATATTTGTAATTTTTTTTGGTTTTTGTTGGTATAAGTGTTAGAAACCCTTTTAGAAACTCAGTGCCGTGACACTGGAATACGTGAGCCGCAATATTAGAGGCCCGTTTAGCACCGACTTACCCAATTTTAATGGCCCAAGACTCCTTATTTGTCTAGGATTCAACCCAGACGCCTCCTAGACTAATTTTCTTATAAATAGGATCATTTAATGCAGATGGGAGACTATAAGAGACACCTAGGAGCCACAAAAACGCTATAAAAAACTAGAGAGAATGAGGAGAGGAGGAGAGCTTACGGAGTTGCTGCAGCCATCTTTAATCTTCTTACTTTCACTTTAAGTTTTTATTTATTTTTCTTACTCTTAACATGATACTCTCATTGTTCATTCTCATATACATACTAGAATAGGTCCTAGATTAGATAAAGATTGATTTCAAAATCCTAACATGATTGTAGTTTGATTTTCAGTTCTATACTATTAGTTATCTATTCAAATTGCTATTGTTCTTCCATACTTATTTACTTTATGAGTTTATCTTGATTTGTTTATGTATAAAACTAGATGAACATGATATGATTCAATAGCTAGGATTTGAATTAGACATTTGTTGCGTTTTAATCTGTTATTAGCGAATCTATAATTGATATACTCGTTAGAAGGATTACTTATAGTGACGAATAATAGCCACATTAGGATTTTATATTTATGAGACTTTAGTCTAGAATAATCTATCTTTCTTACCATAATGCTTCTATCAAATTAATCTAGCGCGTTTGCATAGGATATTTAATGGGAAGAAATTATCTATGACATTTGTCTAGTTAATGTAAAATCTAAAGAAAGAATGAGGTAATTGCATGTTCGTGGATTACCTACGATTGGTAACTTTGATAGATAATTAGGTTGGATTTTGGTAACTGATTTTACATGCTTGATTAGTGGTGGGGAATGAAATCTTAATCTCTCTCTCTAAGCAAAACCGAGTCTAATATCTCTTGTGTTCTGATTTAGAGGCTCTATTTATAATAGAGTCAACCTAGGAGGCTTATGGGCTCAATCTCGGATGATTAGAGAGTTCAATTAGGTTAAAACACTAAATAACAGGTAATTTCTATGTTGCCAACTCCGCGGCACTCGGGACTCAGCATAGGGGCACTGAGTTTCTAGAGCTCGACCTCTTTTTTTTTTTTTTTCCCCCTGAATTCTTTTGCTAGAATCGCGATGCTCGAAGGCTGACGTCGTGGTGCTAGACCTATTTCAACTCTGGTTTTCTTACTTCAATCCTACTTCATTGTTTTCGCCCGTTCTCAGCCCGATTCAGCTTCTTTTCACCATTTAGCCTCCAAAACACCTATAAATACAAAAGTAACATAATTAGCCTTAGAATTATATAAAAATTGACAAAGTAGCATAAGAAATAACTATTATTTAGGTGTAAAAACAACAACTATCAAAAAGTACATTGTACACTCTCCCATAATTTCAAAGTAAATCTAGCATCCCTATATAAGATTATAGAAACTGGAATTCCGTGAAATCTAACTATATTTGTAATGTAAAATATGTCAAGTTTATCCATGGAGTAGGTCATAGAAATTAGAATAAAATGAGTTACCTTAGTGTGTTTGGTGTATCGATTGTGAGGCAGACAAATTTTTTAACCTTCCTATCACTATCTAGCAAGACCTAGGAAACATAGTAATTACCTAGTATAGTGATAACTAAGGTCGATCTACCAAGGAATTGGTCTAACTAAATTACTACAATTCCTAGGGTAAAGGGATTTGAGAATTAAAACAGAATAAAGAAATAAATAAAACTGAAAGCAAAATAAAATAAATAACATAGCCTAGGTTTATAGTTGGCATTTGCATGATTAGGACTTAGATTAATCAATCTCTCTAAGCTTAATGCTATTGTTATATTCATGTTAGATCATTTGCTTGAATAATATGTTAGCTGTGGTGTTTTTCTAGGTAATATACAGTCTAAGGAGAGACGTGATAGTGAGTCGCTTGTAAACTATTAGGGTTAGTGGCTTTGAGGAATAGTTAATAATTAGAATCTATAGTTAGTTGGAACCTATGTCTAGTAGTGGAGAATAGTTCTTAACCAAATCTTGTCTCTTGAGTATAATTCGTTTTTCTTTTATGCCTATTTAGTTGATTTATTATTTCAATTCTAAAATCCATATTTCATTAGTGGTAGTTTAGGTTAGTTTAGTGCAATTTGATAGTAATACTCATTCTCTGTAGGATCGACTCTTTCTTGCTACTGTTTACTAGGATAGTTTTAGAAGGATTAAATCATATTTGGTTGCATGATGACACACCACTTTAGAAACTAGAATGAAGTTTTGTACTGCATTCAATTCTCATACAGATGGTCAAGCTGAAAGGACAATACAAGTTTTAGAGGACCTGCTTGGAGCCTGTATTTTGGATTTTCAAGGGTCATGGAATTATTACCTAATGGCAATTGAGTTTTCCTACAATAACAGCTTTTAAGTAACGATTGGTATTGCACCTTATGAAATATTGTTTAGTGGGAAGTATAGATCTTCAATTCATTAGGATGAGATTAAAGAGCGATGATATTTCGGTCATGATATTGTTAGAGAGGCAATAGAGAAAATTTTAAAAAAAAAAAGCGTATGAGAGTGGCTCAAAATAGACAAAAGTTTTATATGGATCCAGAACGACGACCTTTCTAGTTTTCTATTGGCGATAAAATATTTCTCAAGATTGCACATGTAAAAGGCATTATCTGGTTTCGAAAGAAAGAAAAGTCGAACCCAAGATTCATAGGCCCATATGAGAACCTTGAGGAAGTTGGAAGTGTCAATAATAAACTTGTCTTATTTCAAGAGTTATCAGGTGTACTTTATGTCTTCCATATTTCTATGCTAAGAAAGTATATATATGATCCATTCTATATTCTTAGTCTGGAACAACTTAATTTAGATCTAGAATTAAGTTATGAGGATCTTGTTCATATGTTAGATAGAATAGAAAGAATTGAGAAATAGGAAGATTACTCTAGTAAAATTCTTATGGCGAAATCATTCTGTAGAAGAGCAAGCAACTTGGGAACGAGAAGATGAAATGAAGAATCAATATCCAGAGTTATTCAGTAAGTAAATTTCGATGACGAAATTTTTATTAGAAGGGGAGAATTGTGATATCCTAAAGTTCCATACGACACCCAACTCCTCACATAGTGAAAAGAGCCAATAATAATAAATTGCACCACAACTAAAATTAATATGTGCATATCATTTTGAATAATTGACATGTTAATTTATTGTTTCTTTTTTATTGTTATTGACATGCTAATTTATTGTTTCTTTTCTATTATTATTTTAACCTTTGTTCTCTGAGTAAATTTTTGAAGTGAAACGGTCTAAATAGACTATTTGGTATGGATTAACGTGTACTAGTCGACTATGCCAATGTTACTCATTTTCTTATCACTATCTATTGATAAAATTTCATTTCAGTGTTTCATATTAAGGCTATTCTTTAATTGAAATGAAGATAACCGATTAGATGAGTTTATATATATTTTTTAACCTGATTATTTTTTAGTTTGATATTTTGTTTAGTTTGAATTTATTTATTTTAATGTAAATTGTGCTAAATCATAGTTGGTCACTTTTATTAATCATAGTGCTAAAAGAATGATTGTAGTCTCATATCGATCATAAACAACACCATGAAGCATGAATGCAATACTTTCAACATTCAAGTGGCAAAATCGCTGATTTTTCCTGTTCTTAGTCTTTTAAAAAAAATCCTTTAATTCCTTTTCTAACTTTTTTTCACATTGAATCCACCACTCCTTTTCTTTTTTTTTTTTCCTTGTGCTTAGTCTTTTTAAAATTCTTTTTCCTTAATCTTAAAAATAATTAGTTTTTTCTTCTTTTTTTTTAAGAAACCAATTTGGTTACCAAATAAACCAACTATAATAACAAAAGAAACCATCTATTTATCAAAGAAACCAATATGATTTCCATTAGAAACTAATTTAGTTGCTACTAATAATTGGAAACCAATATGGTCCACACTAGGAACTAATTTGGTTTCCACTGATAATTATAAACTAAATCAGTTTCCATCAGTAACTATAAACTAAACTGGTTAATTTCATTACTAAAAACTAGAAATTAATTTGGTTTCTACTAATAATTGAAAACCAAATTAGTTTCCACTAGAAACCAATATGGTTTCTATTGATAATTAGAAACCAAATTGGTTTCCACTACTAACCATAAACTAAATTGATTAATTTCATTACTAAAAACTAGAAACTAACTAGATATCAAATTGGTTTCTACTAATAATTGAAAATAAATATGGTTTCCAGTAGAAACCAAATTGGTTCTACTAGTAATCATAACTAAATTAGTTAATTTTATTACTAAAAATTAGAAACCAACGAGAAACTATTAATAACTTAAAACCAAATTGGTTTTCACTAGAAACTAATATGGTTGCTACTAATAACTAAAAACTAATTTAGTTTCCACTAGTAACCATAAACTAAATTGGTTAATTTCATAACTAAAAACTAAAAACTAATTTTAATAACGGAAAACCAAATTGTTGAGATGCGTATAGGTGCATACCTTAAATTTATTATATTCTATTATTATAGTCTATTTTCATAGTTTACGTTTTTTTTTTCTTTTTTTTGCTATTATATTCTTTATCTCTTTAATCTTTTTTTTACCACCTTTCTAAATTTATTATATTTCATTATTATATTTCTGAAAACCACAAAGATTTCTAAGAAATCAGTTTGGTTTCGTTATAGTAGAATATTCTGTATATAAGTAAATCACAGGAAACCATAAAGGTTTTCTAAAAACCAGTTTGGTTTCCTTTTAGTGAAATGCCCTGTATGTAAGTAAATAACAGATTACCACAAAGGTTTTCTGGAAACCAGTTTGGTTTTCTTATAACGAAATGCGTTGTACATAAGTAAATCATAGGAAACTAAGTCATAGGAAATCACAAAGGTTTCCTAGAAACCAGTTCGGTTTTCTTTTAGCGAAATGCCTTGTACGTAAGTAAATCATAGGAAACTGCAAAGATTTCATGGAAACCAGTTTAGTTTCCTTTTAGCAGAATACCCTATATGTAAGTAAATCATAGAAAATCACAAAGTTTTTCTGAAAATCAGTTTGATTTCATTATAGCAGAATGCTCTGTATGCAAGTAAATCGCAGGAAACCAAAAAGGTTTGCAAGAAATCAGTTTGATTTATGTATATCATAAAGTTTTGTATACAAGTAAATCACAGGAAACTACAAATATTTTTTGGAAACCAGTTTGAAAAAAAATATTAAAAAAAGAGTGAAAAATAAAAAAAAAAAAGGAATGAAAAGGAAAAAAAAAAAGAAGAGAAATAGTAAAAAAAAAAAAAGAAATAAAAATAAAAAATTTAAAAAAAAAAAAGAAAAGAAGTGAAAAATCAAAAGGAAAAAAAAAAAAAGAAACAACTATATTGATGGTAGTGGGAATTGAACCACAAATCTCCAGAACATTAAAAGAATCCCTTGCCACCATGGTAATTGTGTTTTTGACCTTCTTTTGATGCGTAAAGCATAAAAGCCTTTTTATAAATACTGATGAGAAATTTAAGTGGATGACCAATATTTTAAATTTGCTTAACTAGATGTCTATTTTTCAAATTTTATACCTAAATGTCTAGGTATATATATTTTTACACTTGGTAGATATGTCTATCTACCAATTTCAGTTACTGTACTGAAATGTACTAGGTATATAATTTTTTATACTTGGTATATAAAATTTTACACTTGGTATATAAGCATATATACTGGACATTTCACTATAATATTTGACAAATAGATATTTACTTAAATTGGTCTCAAAATTTGGTCATATTTCTATAAATCCCAAAACTGATACGTGATTTTCCAAATTACCACTGTGGTTTTTATCCCCAAAATATTTAGAAAATTGCACATTTTAGGTCATACGAGGTTTTAATTATCTATTAAAAGTTGTATTTTTGATATTATTTTTGGAAAGATAGGTATAAATGTCCTAAACCCCTTAAAGGGGTAAATGACCCATATATAAGTTGTAACACTAAGGTATATCAACTTGATATATTGGATCGATATATAGGGCTGAATTTATACGTATGTCAATTTTTAAGCGAGTAAATAATTTTAGGATTTCTAACACTTATATCTACAGATACCGAAAAAAATTACAAATGTATGGAAGTCAGACTTTTTTCTAATTTTCGTAAAATTTTTATTAGGAAAATATCACTTTTTAAAAAATATTTAGAAAAATACCATTTTAAAATAGTTACTGGCTACCGGTTTCAAGAATTGGTTACTGGTTACTGGTTACTGATTGCCAGTTATATACCAGTTATAAATATCTTTGATTACTAGTTACCAGTTTCTGGAAACTAGTTGCCAGTTGCTGGAAACTAGTTAACTAGTTACCAGAAACTAGTTAATATTTTAAAAAATAATATTTTTCTAAATATTATTTAAAAAATAATATTTTTATAATAAAAACTGTATCGCACCTTAAAACAATACAAAACTACTGTATTTTTCAAATTGTTTTCAAAAACACAGTATATTGTGTAATTTTCTCATAATTTTATATTTAGGATATATCGTTTGTAATGGTAGACCACAATTTTTTGAGAAATTTACGTCTAGTACCCAATTTTGAACTTAATTTATTTTTTTTTCAAAAATACATATTTTTATGGTCCACATTTCATATGCAAAATATGAGTAGTCCATATTTACAATATAAATTTTATCCATGAGGTACACACTTCATATGTAAAATATGAACAGTATACATTTACAATATAAATGTTTACCACGGTCTATATTTTTCACTATAAATCTGACTTATGGTATACACTTTAAAATATATGTCAATTTTTAATGTAATGTTTATTCTTGAAATGTAGACCACGGTATACACTTAATGCATGAAATGTATACCGTTATATATATTTTATGTGTAAAAAATAGCAGTGGTCTACATTTCTCCAAAATGGATATAAAATCTGGTATTTATGAAATAAAAATAAAAAACGAGTATTTATAGAAATATAGTTTTGAGAACAGGTATTTGTAAACTTTTCCCCAATGTTTTTACTTTTTTTATATTGAGTAAATGAATTCATATATTGGAAATATCAGCTCATATGTCGGACCACTTATCAATAAAATGTCAAAGTTAACCAATTTGCTAAAGTCTCTTGGAAAAATTTTAACAAAAATTATAAGGTTATTATGAAAAATTCCCAGGGCAATTGTAATACTTCGGAATTTATTAATTGTAAACTCTAATACTTTAGTACTTATCAATTTTGAGTAAATTATTATTATATTTTAGCCCCCACTGTAAAACAAATTATGGCTCTATCACAGATTGTCACTCTTTTTTTCTTCTTCTCCTCACCTCTTTCCAATTAGATCCTCATAGAATTCAAAATTTTAAAATTTCTTTTTCTACCCCTTTTAAATTTTGCTTATGTACAAAATTACCGATAATAAATATTTTTGTAGATATTTCTTTTTCCACCCTCTTAATGCTTTACTATTTATTATTTTTTAAAACCCAAATTATTTTTCTTCTTCTACACTTTTATTGTCTTCTTCAAGATTTTGATGTACATTTCCATAGTGAATATTGAAAAAAAAAGATACAATGAGCTTTTTTTTCCCTCTAAAAAACATAACTAAAAAGAGATAAAAAGAAAATCAATAACATAATACACACTTTTCTTCTTCTACGTTATTCATCTTTGTATTTAAATTTTGGTAGAAAGAAATATATATATATATATATATATATATATATATATATATATATATATATATATATATATATATTACATGGGCACCAATCCAGTAGGTATTTTTTTTTTAAACCCTAAACCCATAGGTAAAAAAAAAAATACCTACTGGATTGGCAACCTATATATATATATTGAATGAATTGAGTATTATTCATGACATAATCCAACTTCACAATTTGGATGATAAAATACTCACCCTCAACTTGGAGTTCCAAAATTCATTAGCGTTGTATAAATTTATTAATAACTAATTGTTTAGAAAATTTTGTAATAATAAAAAGAAAGAGAATATGAAGAGGAATCTGTTTTTACAAAATCATGTTTGTATATCAATTACTCAGATTAAAAAATATACACGATTTAAGAAACTAAATATATATATATATGGATGTATAACTAAGAAAAAAAATTAATTTAAGCAAGTATATGTACAAATCAAACAAAAATCATATCATGGGATGCTATTGCTCTTTCTAGTTTTTTTTTTTTTTGTTATTTTTTAAATTTAATATTGGTAAGAACAAATAAACACTTATAATATTAAAATTTTAAAAAAATTATCTTATTACAATGAAATCAGTGGTATAATCAAAGTCTTAAATATTGGTACAATTTGTTCATCCATGATTATGAAAATCAAATTGTCGATTTCTTAGATTGATAACTTGATTTTGTAAGAGTACTATACTGGGTATGTTAGGGAGATCACTGTTGAGATGATAAATCAGAACAATGACGATGATGAGAGGACAAACATGGAGTTACCACTCTTCGACCTACCGACAATTGCTAATGCCATGCACCAAGTATTTCTCAAGCAGCAACAAAGCTTGGAGGTGGTGGATTTGGACCTGTTTACAAGGTAACTCAACTAGATTTTGCTACTAAAAGATACCGTTATCTCAATTAACACTATTGTCATAATCCTATTACAATTAAATATTCAGCGCATGCTAGAAGGTGGATAAGAAATTTCAGTGAAGAGACTTTTAGGGCAAGGATTGAATGAGTTGAAAAACGCAGTGATGGAGATCATACGTCTACTTTCCGTACTTACGTTAGGCGTAAATATAGAAAGTAGATATTTAGCTATTTAATTATTTTATTAGGGTGTTATTTAAATTTTGAGTAACTAGTTTGTTATTTTTCTTTTATGTTTGTTTCTAGAATATGTTAGTTTCCTAGTTTTGTCTAAGAGCTTCTCTATAAATAAGCTCTTCTATGTTCATTATTTTTCAGACTTGATTAATGATATACAACTATTCAGAAATTCTCTCTCTAATATTCTTCTTCTCTCTCTAAAGTTCTTCCTCTTCTTCTCTAAATTCTTCCTAAATTCCTCTCTTTCTCTTCTCTTTCTCATCTATTCTAAATTTTCACTCTTGTTCTACATCAATTGGTATCACAGCCTCGTTAAATTTCCTTTGCCTGAATTGATTTTCTCCACCGAAATCTCTCCAAAATTTTCTTTTCTTGTCCTACTTTAGTCCCTTTTTTGTGTTTATTTTCGTCCACAAAAAAAAAAAAAAACACTTGCTGCTTCCTCAACTTTCACATAGCAGGTTACTCGAAAAAAAAAAACAGCACTGTTCAAAACCGGCACTGTTCAAAACCGACACTGTTCATAACTGGTACTGTTCAAAACCGGTACTGTTCTAAAAAAAAAAAAAAACAAAATCTGGTCATCTTCCTTAAACCTAGCCACCTTGCTTCAGCCACCGACCACCACTGCCTTCGCATCAGTCCCCGACATCACCAACTCCCCACCAGTCCAATTTCATATACCAATAGTAGAAGTATTTTTGGAGGTCCAAATTGGTCAAAATTGGGTAATATCTCTTCCACCTTGATTACTCCACTTTTAGATTAGTTTGTTTGACTTTTTAATTAAATTTGCAATGGATCTTAGTTTACTACAAGTTTAAAATTTTTGTTTTAATTTTTCTCAAAAAAAAAAAGTTTTGTTTTATTTTATTTTATTTATTTATTTTTTTTAGGACTTTGCTTCATTATATAATTATTTTCATTAGATTTTCATTCATATTGTGTGCATCTTTGCTTGATTTATTTTTCTCATTAGTTAATACAATTATAGTCTTATTTCAGCATCACTTTCTTTTTCTTTTTCACCATGCCTATGACTGTGAAAGACCTTGAAAGCCTTGTTGAAACTGTTGAGAATCGTCAAGATCAACATGATAAAAGATTTGATAAAATAGAAAATATGCTTCAAAGTCTTACCGATACAGTTGCCAAATATAACACCAGAATGGACAATATGGATGAAGAGATTAGACAAATCAGTCGTAATAATGAAAAACGTTCACAATCAGATCATGTTTTTGTGTCGAATATCTCTCCAAAGTCTAGTTCTCCCACTCATCTTAAAGACACTAAACACTACCCTTCAGGCTTATTACCCACCCCAACTGATCTCATTCACATAGGCCAATCTAGCGCTTCTTTTGCCGATTGTCAATGCCTATCCCGACACTTACAATGCTCCTGACCCTATTCCTCCACCTCGTCCCACCCATTATCCTAGGCACATCGAACTTCAGGATAGACAACCTTACTATCAAGCACCCAGACACACTTATGCTGACGATCCAGTTAGGAAAGTTAAGTTGGATGCTCTAGAGTTTGATGGTAGGTTAGACCCCTCTACCTTTTTACATTGGTTGGATCAAATAGATGAATATTTTGATTGGTATAACATGACTGAGACTCAGCGCATTAGTATGGCCAGGATTAAGCTAGTGGGTGATACAAAATATTTTTAGAAAACTGTTGTTCGTGATGTTGACCTTAGACGTCGTCCACCAATTCTAACTTGGGATGAAATGAGAGATGTTCTTAAGACTAAATACGTACCACCTTACTACATGAATGAATTGTTAGATCAATTTCTTACCCTTCGGCAAAATGACTCCACAGTTAGTATGTATATGTCCCAATTTGAGTCTTTGAGGGTCCGATGTGAGGTTAATGAAGAAGAGAGGGTTCTTATTTCTAGGTTTATGCTCTGTTAACTCCTAAGAAAGATGGATCTTGGAGAATGTGTATAGATAGTCGAGCCGTTAACAAAATCACGGTCAAGTATAGGTTTCTTATTCCTAGACTCGAGGATATATTAGATGAGTTAGCTGGTGCCCAATAGTTCTCTAAGATTGATCTGTGTAGTGGATACCATCAGATTAGGATTCGCTCAGGTGATGAATAGAAAACAGCCTTTAAAACACAATATGGTCTTTATGAATGGTAAGTCATGCCTTTCGGAATGTCTAATGCCCCTAGTACTTTTATGAGAGTCATGACACATGTCTTACGTCCTTTCATAGGAAAGTTCCTTGTTGTGTACTTTGATGATATTCTCATTTACAGTCGGACTAGGGATGACCATTTAAATCACCTTCGTCAGGTTTTGATGACTCTTCGTACTAAAAAACTGTTTGCCAACCTCAAAAAGTGCTCATTTATGCAAAATCGAGTCTTGTTCTTAGGTTTCATTGTGTCTGCTCAGGGTATTTCTGCCGACCCTGACAAGGTTAAAGCTATTCGAGAGTGGCCAGAACCTACTACCTTGACTGAAGCCCATAGTTTTCATAGTTTAGTCTCATTCTATAGGAGATTCATTAAGGGTTTTAGTACCATTACTGCCCCAATCACCGAGTGTTTAAAGTTAGGTACTTTTCAGTGGACCCCAGCTGCACATAAAGCTTACATTGACATTAAGCAAAAGATGATAGAAGCTCCTGTTCTTAGGCACCCTGACCTTTCTAAGGTATTTGAAGTTGCATGTGATGCTTCCGGTGTAGGGATAGGAGGTGTTCTTAGTCAAGATGGTCACCCTGTTGCTTACTTTAGTGAGAAACTCAATGAGGCAAAACAACGCTATTCCACTTATGATAGGGAATTTTATGCTATTGTCCAATCTCTTCGTCATTGGCGTTATTATCTGTTGCCTAAGGAGTTTTTCCTCTATTCTGACCATCAAGCCCTTCGTTACCTTCATTCCCAGAGTAAGTTGAGCTCTAGACATGTTAAGTGGGTTGAGTTTCTTTAGGATTATACCTTTGTTCTCAAACATCGTGCTGGGGTAGAAAATAGGGCTGCTGATGCTCTCAGTCGTGTCACCACTGTTATTCATTCTATGCATAATACTGTGGTAGGTTTTGAGCGCCTTAAGGATGAATACTCTCAGTGTCCAGATTTTGGTATCATTTATCAAGAGGCTTTAGATAACCCTACTCCTACACAGGTTGATTTTCTTATTAGGGATGGTTATCTTTTTAAAGGTGTTAAGTTGTGTATTCCTCGTACTTCGCTTCGAGATTTCTTAGTATGGGAATTACATGCTGGAGGTTTAGCAGGACACTTCGGTAGGGATAAGACCATTGCTTTGGTTGAGGATAGATTTTACTGGCCTTCGTTGAAACGAGATGTTGCTCGCATTGTCTCCCAGTGTCGCACTTGTCAGTTAGGTAAAGCTAAGAAGCAAAACTCAGGTCTGTAGACACCTCTTCCTGTGCCACATACACCTTGGCAAGACCTTAGCATGGACTTTATTTTAGGTTTGCCCAAAACTGCCCGAGGTCATGATTCCATTTTTGTTGTTGTGGATAGATTTTCTAAGATGGCTCATTTTATCCTTTACTCTCGAAGTACTGATGCTTTGCATATGGCTAAGTTGTTCTTTAAAGAGATTGTTAGGTTACATGGCCTACCCACAACTATAGTGTCTGATAAGAATGTTAAGTTTGTTAGCTACTTTTGGAAAATTCTTTGGAAATTGTTTGGGACTACATTGAAGTATTCTTCTGCTTTTTACCCTCAAACCGATGGTCAAACTGAAGTTGTTAACCATAGTTTAGGTGATTTGCTTAGATGCTTGGTGGGAGAGAAGCCTGGAAATTGGGATCTTATTTTGCCACATGCTGAGTTTGCTTACAATAATTCTGTGAATAGATCGACTGGTAAAAGTCCTTTTGAGATTGTCCATGGTATTTCTCCACGTCCACCCATTGACCTTATTCCTTTGCCTACTGATTATCGCCCATCTGATTTTGGCCAATCTTTTGCTGAGCATATACATGATTTGCATGCTGAAATTAGACGAAAAATTGTTTTGAGTAATGATACCTATAAATTAGCTGCTGATGCACGTCGTAGGCATAGATAATTTAATGAAGGTGATTATGTGATGGTACGCATTTGTCCTGAACGTTATCCTAAAAATGCTGTTAAAAAGTTACATGCTCGAACAATTAGTCCTTATCTTATTTTTCGTAGGCTTGGATCCAATGCTTATTTAATTGATTTGCTATCGAACATATCTATTACTCCAGTTTTCAATGTGGCAGATTTGTTTCCTTACCGAGGTACTTTTGAGCCTCCTACTTTGCCTTCTTCTGTTTCTGTAGGCACATCTTCCTCCCCAGTTCCCCGTGCTCCATCTGCGCCATTGAACCCTCCAGATGTCATTGTTGAAGTTTTGGATGATGAATATGTTACCTCGTCCTCTGGTGGTTACCGTCGTTTTCTTGTTCGTTGGAAAGATCGTACTTCGACCGATGACACTTGGCTTACTGAAGAAGAATTTCGCCGTGTTGATCCTGAACTCTTGGATAATTACCTGTGTGTTACCTCGTCAGAGTCGAGTTCTTTTCAACCGGGGGGAAATGATAGAGATCATATGTCTACTTTCCGTACTTATGTTAGGCATAAATATAGAAAGTAGATATTTAGCTATTTAATTATTTTATTAGGGTGTTATTTAAATTTTGAGTAACTAGTTTGTTATTTTTCTTTTATGTTTG
>JXTC01000013.1:1088418-1135964 GCA_002914845.1 Trema orientale | reverse complement strand
AAATACTCACCCTCAACTTGGAGTTCCAAAATTCATTAGAGTTGTATAAATTCAATAATAACTAATTGTTTGGAAAATTTTTTAATAATAAAAAGAAAGAGAATATGAAGAGGAATCTGTTTTTACAAAATCATGTTTGTATATCAATTACTCAGGAAAAAAAAATACACGATTTAAGAAACTGAACATATATATATATGGATGTATAACTAGGAAAAATAATTAATTTAAGCAAGTATATGTACAAATCAAGCAAAAATCATATCATGGGATGCTATTGCCCTTTCTAGTTTTTTTTTTTTTTTTTGTTATTTTTAAAATTTAATATTGGTAAGAACAAATAAACACTTATAGTATTAAAATTTTTAAAAAAATTATCTTATTACAATGAAATCAGTGGTATAATCAAAGTCTTAAATATTGGTACAATTTGTTCATCCATGATTATGAAAATCAAATTGTTGATTTCTTAGATTGATAACTTGATTTTGTAAGAGTACGATATTGGGTATGTTAGGGAGATCACTGTTGAGATGATAAATCAGAACAATGACGGTGATGAGAGGACAAACCTGGAGTTACCACTCTTCGACCTACCGACAATTGCTAATGCCATGCAACAAGTATTTCTCAAGCAGCAACAAAGCTTGGAGGTGGTGGATTTGGACTTGTTTATAAGGTAACTCAACTAGATGTTGCTACTAAAAGATACCGTAATCTCAATTAACACCATTGTCATAATCCTATTACAATTAAATATTCAGAGCATGCTAGAAGGTGGATAAGAAATTTCGGTGAAGAGACTTTTAGGGCAAGGATTGAATGACATGAAAAACGTAGTTATTCCGATTGCCAAACTTCAACACTGAAATCTCATTAGGCTTCTCGGTTGTTGCATTCAAGGGGAAGAAAACCTGCTAGTTTATGAAGACATGCCCAACAAAAGCCTGGACTTGTTCATATTTGGTTTGTTTCTTCATAGCCATTCGAAAAGTTTAATCACACTGGTGCCTTAACCAAACTTAGTTTCATGAGTTATAGAGCTTTTTAATGTTGCCACATGAAACTAGAGCCATGACCCTAGACTGGCTCAAGCGGTTGCACATGATTTGTGGAGTTGCAGGGGGCGTCCTCTGCCTCCACAAATTTGTGGAGTTGCAACCTTTTCTCGACAAATACGAAGATGTTGGGAAATTTTTCATAGCTATAATTTCCAAGTACCATTATTACCCACTATAATTTCTAAGTACCATTAGTACCCTTGTTTCTTTCTGGAATCTTGTTTGCAACCATTAAATCCCACATCTAAATAAACCATATTCAGCAAAAGAACCAAACTATGGCCATCGTAGGTTTACCTACTAAATCCATCATCTCAAAGTCGGTTCAATGAGTTATAGATACGGATTATTTACCAGCAAAACCAATGTCTCATGCAAACAACTGAAAAACTGTATGGATATAAATGGTAACTAATTACAACAACAACAATGGGTTTAGAAATTAACTAAAAAGTAATAATGGATCACATAAATCAACATAACGCATGTAGTCACCAAAATTTGCATTCCCAGAATTCTGCTTTTCTCTTTGACGAAAGTAAACTACACAAACTGTTAGTGAGAGTCCTTAAACATTTCAAACTAAAGCAGAGTTCAGAGCACGCAAGGTAATACAATCACTTCTTCGTCTTCTTCTTCTTCTTCTTCTTCTTTTAAGAAAAGAAGAAGAAAAAAAAAAAAAAAAAAAGGGACAGTACGAAAAGTTAAGCAATACCCAGATCAACGAAGTTGCTAAAATCCCAAGGTTGAGCGAAGACAACCTAAGTAGTTTTGGAGAGCACATCAATCACCTGGTAGTAACCAGAGTAACTGATTTCCACGTTTGCCCCCACGATCAACTCGCGGGTCTTGGTATTCCACTCATTGATCATAAACCTCATAGTCGTCGCCAAATCCAACCTGAAAATCAATGTGTTATTGGTCGAATAAAGAAGTCCACGAACCTCAGTCCAGTTAACTTTCTTAGCTGAGAAATCCACCCAGCTGATGGCCCTTTTACGGTGACCTTGATAAAACGCCGGGATAGTCGTGTGGTCTATGGGTGAGTACTCCCTCCTAAGAGGGTGGCCACGGGCGTTGGGGTTGGTGAAGACGTACGACAGGTTGAGATTCACGTTGTCGTAGTGAATACCCTCGATTCTGTTGCCATTGTAGAGCGTCAACTGCAGGGAAATAGTGGTGTCGTTTAACTGGCCGGAGGAGGAGGAGGAGTTATTCAGGCCCTTATGATCAAATTTCAAAACGGCCGGAAAGCGAGTTTTTTCAATCGAAAAAGTGGGGTTTCCTGGGTGAAGAATTGACCACAAGAACATAACAAGGGTGATACCGGGTACTATGAACAAGGCTAAGCAGCACCCGCATCTGGCGCCGGGTTTGCCGGAGAACTTCATGGTTCCCGTTCAAGGGTTATGGTTTTTCGCCCAAAAAAAAAAACAAAAACACTGGTTGCCCTCAGAATCTCGACCTTGCAATCTGAAAACTGTGGATATATAAAGAATAAAGGTTGATATATGTGTGTATATATATATAGAGAGAGCCTATTGGAGCCTGGAGGTGCTTTCGGGGCTGTCTTTAGCGCTTTCCAGGAAAGTACTTCCAAGGATTTTTCCAGGAAAGTTCAAGATCAACTCGAAAAAGCCACAACTTTACCTGGTTAATAATTCAAATGTTCAAATTAAGGAGAGAGAAATCAGAGATCGGCAGGTAGTGCATTAAAAATAAAATGATGAGAAAGCTGTCATTAATCAAGTCTAATAGTTGTGTATCATTAATCAAGTCTGAAAAATAATGAACATAGAAGAACCTATTTATAGAGAAGCTCTTAGACGAAACTAGGAAACTGACATATTCTAGAAACAAACATAAAAAGGAAATAATAAACTAATTACTCAAAATTAAATAACACCTAATAATTAAATAAAATATAATTATATAAACTTAAAATAGTCTAATTAATAATAATCAAATAGATTCCTAATATAACTTATTCATATTCCTCATAATTTACATGTGCCTTTTTGTTTCTTCTTGACCTACAAAGTTCGATTTTCGTGATGATAATCAATATATACAATAAGAATATTGTGGTAGTTTATAAGATGTATTTCAATGTATTATTAAGGACAGACTTAGTATATATGTGTACATATATACTGTTTACAGAAAATAGAAAGTCAAATTTAACCGTGTGACAAGCAAATTGTTAAATAATAGTACGAGAAATTTAGGTGGATAACCAATATTTTAAATTTGATTAAGTAGATGTTTTTTCAAATTTTATAGCTAAATGTCTACGTGTATATATTTTTACACTTAGTAGATATACTTATTTACTAATTTCAGTTAATGTATTGAAATATACTGAGTACATAAATTTTTATGCTTGGTATATAATATTTTACATTTGGTATATAAACGTATATACCTTATAACATTTGAAAAATGGACATTTACTTAAATTAGGCCTACAATTCGGTCAATTTGCTATAAGCCCTTAAATATATATATATATATATATGGGGAATAGTCTAGTAGTTTTTTTTTTTTTTTTGCGCCTATCCATAGGTATTATTTTGCCTAACGTCTTTTCATGGGAAAAGGTGGAGAAAGAAAATCATTTAATAATGGATATTTATTTTTATTATTATTTTTTTCTAATTAGTCAAATTATGGTAGCCGTTGATAATGATCCAACGGTTAAAAGAAATACCTATAGATAGGTAAAAAAAATACATATTAGATTAGGAACCTATATATATACAGTGCTTTCTACTTCTTTAGCTATATATATATGTGGTTGCCAATCCAGTAGGTATTTTTTTTTTTATCTATGGGTAGGTATTTTTTTTTCAACCGTTGGATCATCATCTAATGGTGATCCAACGGCTATAATGAAGTGCATGAAAAGACGTGCATCATTAATGCTATTTCTCTCTCATATTTTTTACAATAAAAAAATATGCATGCTAAATTTTCATTGGCCAAAAGTGATACCTATTCATAGGTAAAAAAAAAAAAAAATACCTACTGGATATGGGCACCAATATGGGATATAAAAGAGTTAGTTGAAAAAAATATTGCTAATATTGCTAACCAAAAGAAAATAAACACAATTTACTGAGAAAATTGCAAAGCTCGAGTGGCCTGGAAAAGAGAGTGCGGACATGAGATAACAATAGTCGCTTCATAAAAACCCAATCGAGGACCTGCATAGGATGAAAATCCCCAAATATTCATTTTTATATCAAAAATAGCACCACCATCATAGAACTTAACAAAGATCTGTAATTTCAGCTTAGTGAGGACGAGTTGTAATTTCAACTTAACGAGGACTTATGCTTATGATGGATTTCTTACTTGATATAGAGACATATATGGATCTATCAATAAGTGATTCTGATTTTCTCTGCTCTTTATTATCTCTGGTGAATAATTTAACCTTGGGAAACATATCCAAATCAAGAATTTGGGAAACTTCATAAAAATAAAAAAAAAATCGTTTGGAGTCTAGAATTCCCTTTTATCACTATTTGTACCTTAAAGAATTGGGGAGATTTTTCTATGTTATCTCCAAAGCCATAGAAAAGCTTGAAAATATTGCATATGGCATCTCAATTAACATTTCCACTGTATCAATTTGGATTACTTTATTTTTGATAATTATAGATTTCTTGAATTGGTTTTAATTACCTAGCATTATACCAATTACCCAGCATTATCGAGAGGGAGAAGAAGAGTAGAGATATTTGAGGGCTTAATTCCATGTATGGATATTGCTAAGGCCCTCTTTGAGAGGGAGCGAGACTGAGAGAGCACACGAAAGAGAGAGAAGCCAAAGGCAAGTTGGGTCTATGGCGAGGGGAGAGCGAGATCGAGATAGAGAGAGAGAGAGAGTGTCAGGTCAAGAGAGATAGAGCTAGTGGGTCTATGGCAATTCTATCCTATATATGATATAGTGAATTTGAGGCAACTTATTATGATTTCATCTATACCTTATATTCGTAATTAGACGGTTGATATTAAGTCGCCTTACATAGGGTTATATTAGGGCAGTTTTACTATAGACGTGTCCTTTTAAAAAATGATATTTTTATAAATAAATATGATATTTTTCAAAAATTATAACATCCTGAATTTTTCATTTTTTCAGATTATGGGCTGGATTTTTGTAAGGATCCCTGCAAATTTTAGACAATAAAACACATAAATGATAAACCTTCAAACACCCAACACACATTAAAAAAAAAAAAAAAAACAAAAAACCAACAAACAAACAAAGAGTTCAGCTTCAGATCTTCAATCGCTTCAGGAAGCTTCTCCCTCACATCATTCTAGTAAAGCTTTGTCACAACATTCACCTATATTTATTTAAAATCACAAACAATCCTAAAATGATTTAAATTTTAAGTTTAAAAAATTATTTTTTTAAGAAAAAGAAAAAGAAAGTAGTGTTGAGCATTGACCCTCTTTCTTCCTGGAACTAGTGAGTATATATGGAACTTTAAAATCAGTTTGAATATCGTACTTGTTCATAACCTTTGGTTCTCTATACTCGGTCAATAGAAAAAGAGCTTCAAATCAAAACCCATAAATTAAAAACGAGAAAACAACTAAGCAAAACCCATATTAGATTAAAAGAGAACAATTGATTAGAAATAAATTTATGAAAATAAATAATATATTGGAATTGGAATGACATATAAAAATTAAGGTGCTGTTTGGTAACACTTTTATTTTTTATTTTTTTAAACACAAAAAATGAAAGTACTTTTTCTTATTTTGTTTTTTGCATTTCAAAAACAAAAATGGTTTAGTAACAATATTGTACTTTTTTTTTCTAAAATAAAAATATATATACATATTTGGTAACTAGCACTTTTTACTTTTAAAAGTAAAAATCAAAAGGGAGAGTAATAAAGGAAAAAGGAAAGAGAAAATAGGAGGAAAAAAATTGGTATTTATCTAAATAAATTTCATAAGTGGTATTTTTCAAAATCAAACTTTTAAAAGTGATATGTTTCTAAATATTTTGGGAAGTTTTTGAAAAAATTACCAAATTTTACAATTATATTTTGAAAAATACCACTTTTAAAATTTGGATCTTGAAAAATATAACTTTTAAAAATATTTAGAAAAATACCACTTTTACATGAGGCTAGAGAGGTAATGACAAGAGAAATAGTGATGAGAGAGAAAATGTTAAGAGAAATGGTGACGTGAGTCTAGATATGTTTGAATTTTGATACTTGCATTTCTACAAAATTGTTTTAAAAAAATTTGAAAGTAAGAAGTTTTTGTTTTCAAAATTTTAAAAATTTTGTTGTTAAATTAAAAAAATAAAATCAAAAGTAGTTTTACCAAACATACTTTCGAAATGTATTTCCACTTTTTTGATTAAAAAAACAAAAAACTGTATAAAGAAGTGGTTACCAAACAAGCCTTAGATTGGCCCAGAGAAGATTGTGAAACACGTTGAGAGTGTTATGACAAATATGAACAATGTAAAGGATATCTCCTTTATCGGCCAAACTGTCAATTGCCCCTTCGAGAGCATGCTTCCTGCTCTTCAAAAAGCCAATAGCAACTCTTATCTTTCTATCTTTCACCATTTCGTTTCTTTTCTATTTGTTTGTTTTTATTTGTTGCATCTCATCAATTCAGTATTATGCATGATTAGTTTGGCTACTTATATCTGTAAAAGATTTTTGTATTTAAACATAGTTTAAGTGAGTATTTATTGTATGATTATACAGTACAAGTGGAAGAATGTTGGAATATTTTATATGAATTAGCATAATCATTAGCAATTCATTATAATGCCACAATTAAGCATGTTATAGACAACTATATGATTTTATATTAATTATGCATGATATTATAAATTGAGTCATAATAAGATTGACACTTGCGTACTAACCAGCAAAAAGCTCATAGGCTCCCTGTCTTATAATGTTTTGGCCAACCTATTGGACCATAACACCTCTTCTACTGCAATTGTTTATATAGACACATATAGTGTCTAATGTGGATGCTATGGCAATGAGAAAGAGATAGAAAGAGGAAAGCTCATTAGTCCTCTTGCAAGCTTTGGTTCTTGTTGATCTTGTAGCCTTAAATGGAGAGAAGATAACAACTACGAATTTAAGGAAAAGCTTATGAGGTAATATTCTAACTCTCTACTATATTGATATATCTCCAATCAAGTAAAAATATTTTCTATGTTTGTTTAATGATTAGATGAACTGTATGGTGGTTATCAATTTGTTTTTATGATGATTGTGCTCATCAATAGTGTTTTATTACAAATATAATAGTTTGGGCTCAGACACAAAAGTCAGCTTTGGCCACTCGTGGTAGCGCTGCAAGATCTCGGTGTCCTTCTGCCACGCTGGCAAAAAGCGGGGGCATCATAGGCCGCCGTATAATAGCAATTATTGCATAATAAGTGGAGTTTAGAATGAGCTCTTGGATTAAAAAAAAAAATAAAAAAGGTTTTGAAACATTGGAAAAATTACTCGTTTCTCGAGCTAGGGTTAAAACCTAGGTCTTGGAGTGATCCCAGCTCTGAGTGGACTTAAGAGACTGGTCTCAATTATAGGCTGCAACATATAACTGAAGTTATCCGCATCATTGTTTAAATAATATTATAAAATATGTATTATGAGATTAATTGGTCTAAATTTGATTAGCTTGATCTGTAATAAGTTAAATGTAATTAAATAAATTCTAAAATTTAAATATCGGTTTTGATGATTTCAAATTTTTTTCTTAATTAATATATAATATTTACCTATCTCGGTGCAACGTCAAGTATAATCAAATACATTTTAGGGGAAATTTTAGTGTAAGAGGGGTAAAATCTCTCGTACATTTAGAGATGGATTTTAACGAATTTTATTAGTTAAGAAGTAAGGACTATTATATTTGTTATAGATTTTACACACTTGATGTCACCCATTTAAGAGATGAGAACGAAAAAGAAGAAAAAGAACTTAGAAGAAGAAAATGGGAAAAGAAAAAAGTTTCATCCTAGAATTGAAGAAAACTTATTCACAAAATTATTCTTTAAATGTACGGTGTCAGGTTTTATAGTATAGTTGGTAATGAAAGTTGTTGTACCATAGGGAATGATATTAAATTTTTACTAAGTACTGGAATTAAAATAATCTTAATTTTATTTAGAAAATTGAATCAAATAAAATACAAAAATTAAACAAACTAAAATCTAAAATATGATGCAACTAAAATAAACTTTCAATTACAAAACTCAAGGAGATATCAATACGATAAAATTTTGGAGGTTTGATTTCACCTAACTTTCAACTATATCTTTTAATTATCAATTCAATTCTAATTAATTCTTCCTAATGTATAAGCCAAGAACCCTAAGTTATTTCTACTTTCTCTCGAGTTTCAAGTGAAAACTTATTCTTAAATTCTGATTTCAATATCTCTATTCATAATCAAGAAAATAAGAATTCTTTAAGTTCTAGGGTTCTTTAAAAAAAAGCTTCAGAGAAATTATATGCTCTCTCGAACTCCTCAAAATCCTATGTTGTATTATCCTAAGATCATATCTAAAATTTTCTCTTCCATGGTTCTTTATGAATAAGCTTCAAAGGAATTATACGCTCTTGTTGTGTAAAAATATGAACGCAAGTACACGCTATTGTAATAAGTAATATAGAAAGAGTATGAATATCATCCCATGAAGACTATTGTTTTACTAAGTACCAAAATTTATGTTAACCTTAATTTTATTTAAATAAAATCAACTAAAGAAAAACTAAATTAAATTAAAACTATAAAAAAATAAACTAAAAGCAATAATAATAAACGAGAACAAAAATTAGAGGCGAAAAATAAAAAGAGATGTAAATCAATGAAATTAAACTTAGGGTTTCCGATTTCACCGTAACTAATCCACTCTAAAAATTCTCTATCTCATTAGCCTAAAATTATTCTCCTAGTTGATAGTCAAGATTCCCTAATTTATATACTATTACCTCCCAAGTTGAAGCAAAAATACCCTTAATTACTAATTCGCTATATTCCTATGTAAATTAAATTAATTAAGAATTTATTAAAATCTATGGAAACTCATATAGAGACTACACAAACTATGTAAATATATTCATATTTTACATACAATTTATGACTTTCAATCCAATGAACTAGACACATAAATCTCCTTTCGGTTTCATTATGATTAAGAAATCATCTATTTAATGACCAGTTAAATAGAAACATTAAGAATAGAATTAAAAATTCAACTAAGAAAAATAATTCATAGATTAAATTGGAAGAAAAATATTTAAAGCTTCATTGTTAGATTACATCGTAGCTCTTAGAAAATAAATCTAGAACGTAATTAAATTAATAAAAACTACAAACAAAGACATAATATTCAAATAGAAAATTGAGAACAAGGAAGAAAAATTGCTCTAAGAGAGATCTCTGACTGTCCCTCTTGTGCGTTCGCTGCACCCCTCTTGTGTCGATGCTTCTTTTCTTATATATAGCGTTCTAATGAAAAATTAAGTCCACCGACTTAGTTCTCTTTTCCTATAATTTGTGAAATTCCTTTTATGCGATTCGAGAACCACGAGCCTTCACGTGAGTGCCTGATCTCTTCAAACCTTGTATTGGGCTTCTCTTAAATTCATTTGAACCCAATTCTTTTGCTACATTTGAGACTTTTATCACGTGTAGCTACTGAGCCTATTTTTCTTCAATTAAAGCATGTGGACCTTTTGTCCTTTTCTTATTAAGAAGGCACATGCATAAATAAATGGGGAAATTAGACATTATACGGTACTTTTGAAAAAAATTTGAAAAATACGGTGGTTTAAGTTTTTTTAAGGTGCGGTACGATTTTTATTAGATAAATACCATTTTTTTAAAATTATTTAGAAAAATACCATTTTTTAAAAATAGTAACTAGTTTCTGGTAACCAGTTTCTAGTAATCAAAGGTATTTCTAACTGGTATATAACTGGTAACTAGTAACTAGTAACAAGTTTCCAGAAACTGGTAACCAGTAACTATTTTTAAAAAAATGTATTTTTCTAAATATTTTTTAAAAAACGATATTTTTTTAATAAAAACCGTATGAAAATTTGAAAAAAACTTGAGTTCCGTATTTTTGTAATTCTTTTAGTGTTTTATATGTAAAAGTGATAGAAACCCTAAATAAATGGCTCACCCCACTTCATTCGTTCAACATTTCAAATGGGCCAAATTTTGTCAAATGGGCCATACTGATTAGACCTTCAATTAAATGAATTGGCCTTGGCTCACGCTTGTCATCTTTGATTCCTTAATTTAGGACAATATCACTTTTAATCATTCTTTTTCTGAAATACTTCATACACTGCTTCATTAAATAAAATAGCACAAATTAAGATAAATACTTTGAGAAGAGAAACATTTAAGCACAAAATTAAGCTCGAAAAGGTACATAAATATTGTATAAAATATGAGCACATTAACTCTCTTGAACTCTCTAAAATCCTAGGTTATATTATCCTAAGATCGCATCTAAAATTTTCTCTCTCGAGTGCGAATTCTAAATACCAAATTATCCAATTAATGACCAATTAATTGAGAAACAATAAGAACATAATAACATAAATAAACCATGGAAAATCTCACAAAAATTATACTGAAATTCAAGATATAATATCAAGTAAAGGCTGCATTATTCTCCTAGAATAAAAATATTTAGTTCATGATTGAAAAAAACACAAGCTATAAATCATAAACATAGTGGAAGGGAAGAGAAAAATTGATGAATCTCTCCACAATTAGTCTTCTCTCCTTCTCTCGCTTTCTCTCCAAAAGTTTGTAGCCAAAAGTCTCTCTAAGTTGTCCAAAATAACCCGAGCAATCCCAATATATAGAATTCTCAAATCATGGACAAAATTTAATAAAATTAAAGTTTGGTGCAACTAGAACCGACAGTGACACGGTAGCACTACGGAGCTCCAATTTGGCCCAGGGGCACTGAGGTCTCGTTTTTTTTGGGTCCAAACCTCGACAGAATGAGGGAAATTGAAGTTAAAAAAGAAAAAGAAGAAGGGACACCTAGTCAAAGAGGGACATGAACTTGACCTCTCAAGAACTAAAAACAAGAACATATAACAGAAAGAGCAGAAAAATTAGCAAAATCTATAACTAGGCTTCGCAATATAATCATCATAAACAAAAGAAGAAATAAAAGAAGGAGCGGTCCACCACCAGGTAGGACAGACTATGGAAGGTGTTTGAGAATCCAATGAATAAGCAACGCGATTACCTTTACGATAAATATGGGTGGCGACTAGTTCTATATGAGCAATGTACCTTAAGGCCCTAGACCAAGCTGATCTCTATCGAAAAGGAACTTGTAAAGAACGAGACAACAAGATAAAAACCACATAAATGGAATCACTCTTCCACCATAGACACTTCCAACTATACTTCTAAGCAAAATCAATCGCATGAATTGCCGCTGCTAACTCAGATACAAAAGCGTAACCTACTCCTAAAAAAATAGAGAAATAATCATGAACAAACCCACGATGGGTCCTAAACACCCATGAGCACCTAGAAAGACCCGGAGCACCAAAAGCAGAACCATCAATGTTGACCTTAATCCATGAATGAGGAGGAGGCCTCCAAACAACTGCAATAATGTTATGCGCCTTCCGGGGCCAACCCCTAATATGAAGCACCCTCAAAATCATAAGCTCTATCATAGAATTAAATATATTACCTGAAACTAGAGACTCAGCCTCTCTAATAAAATGCCATAAGAGCACCAATACATAAAGAATAGAAGGTTTTTTATCCTTGAAAAGAGCCAAATTCTAGAAATGCCAAATAATCCAAAAAATAGAAGTCAAACCAAGTTTCCAAAAAGAACAAAATTGTAGACTCAAAGAACAATTTTGAGCTTTATCCCAAAAATCCACTACATTGTCCTCAAGAAAAATTGGAATACTGAAGTTTGATGATAAAGCTTATCAAAGCTGTTGGACAAAAGGACAATAGAAGAATAAATGTGATAAACTTTCTATGGAAGAACGACAAAAACAACAACAAGACCAGAGATTAAAACCCCTTCTCTTGCTTTCTTTTCCTTTTCTTTTCTTTTCTCTCTATCTCTTTCCTAAATTTTAATTCAAAAACTGAGCTAATGCGTAAAATCAAATGAGGCAAAAATAACTAAGCTTGTTACTACTAATCTCAGTTATGACTCGGCCTTGGAAAAGTGGAATAAAGGAGGCTGACATGGTGTCGTTTAAGTACACAAGAAAAATGGATGTACATGATATACGCAGATACAGGATCAGATCCCCTAGAGAGAGCAAAATGCAACTGCTGATGCGCTGGGCCCGACTTTTATGACCGGTCTTCCTCTGCACGCGAATATCCTCACGTGGCCTGCACGCTCCGTTAGATGAGTTCAGGTCCTCGATGAACGGGTCAAAACGCGCCTGCAACCTCCACGCACACTTGCGCGACTGGTGATTCTTTTTATCCGAGATTTTTTTTTCTTTTCTTTTAAATTCAAATCAAAACCATTTTAATTAAAATAAATCTAAATTAAGTTAAACTAAATTTAAACTAAATTAAAGTAAGGGATAATATCACCTTGGGTCCCAACCATTTGGTCCCAACCATTTCTTGGTAGTCCTCGTTCTTTTATTCTTTCTTTTAAAAATAATAAAAAAGGGTTCCTATATATAAAAGTTAATATAATAACAAAATCGTTGCAAAAAAATAATAAAATAAGATAATTTTAATAATCACAAAAATAAGATAATTAATAAATGTATTAAAAAAAATTAACATATAGACAAATTATAAAGAGACATATTTTAAATAACTTAAGATTTTGCTAGTTCTCGAGCAAAAGAAAGAAAAACACCTAAAAACACACAAGAGGAATTATACCGGCACTGATGATTTCCAATTGGTTCCTCAATACTCACATAATAACATAACTTAAAGAAAAGTGCAATTATTGGCTAGGTATTAAGAATAACTCAAGAGCAAGTCCTATCTCAGATTGAAGTTCCCATGTGTGTGTGTGTGTAAATGCTTTTCTCCTGTTATTGTGTGAAATCTGGATAAGTTTATGCAAACACATATTTAGTACAAATCTCAAAAACATTAATCAAGTTTCATAAATTTGCTTTTCAAATCCATCTCCACTAATGTAGATAAACACAACACCAAGGATCAAAATGTCTTCATTAAGCTTGTAATGTAAGATTAAAAAGAACAAACAAAGTATATATATTTTTCAAATTACCGTTTGAGAAAATGGAAAACCATTATTTTACTAGTATTTTTTCTAGGTTATTATAGGTAATTAACTATTTTCGCAAAAACAAATGCTTGTTAACCAATTGTCATGTTTTTTTTTTTTCAAGCTGAAGAACCTACAGTAACCATATGGTTTCTGAGTAACCATGTTTCTTTAGTTATTGGTTTATCATTACTATTTAGTTTCTATGGTTTCTAATTACTGGTAGTAACGAAATTGGTTATTCGAAATTAGAAACTAATAAAAAAATTAATTATTAGAAATCAGTAACTAATTTTGTTAATTTGGTTAGTGAATAAGAGAAATTAAATTAGTTTTTACCATTAACTAATAATTAGCAATTTAAGTGGTTACCAACTTGAAAAATTACTAATCTGGTTACCGAGAAACCAAATTGGTTACTTTTGAATTTTGCGATTTCTTGTGAGTTACTTACATACAAGGTAAGAGCACCCACGACCTGGGATATCGGTCCTAGGTTCGAGTCACACTGGGGGTAGGTATGAAAACCTATTATCCCTAATTGGGTGGAGTGGGGATTGGGTAGTATTAGGTATTTTCCTTTAATTTGTAATAATTGGAGGTCATTAGTTAAGCCCCACTTTTTTTTTAAAAAAAAAAAAAAAAACTTACATACAAGGTATCTGCTAAAAGGCAACCAAACTGGATTTTAGAAAACTACTATATGATTTACTTACTTACGTATAAGGCATTTTGCTAAAGAGAAACCAAATTAGTTTCTAAGAAATCTTTGTGGTTTCTTATGATTTACTTACATACTGGGCATTCTGCTAAAAAGAAACTAAACTGGTTACTTACGTACAAGACATTCTGCTAAAAAGAAACCAAACTGGTTTCTTAGAAACCTTTGTGGTTTCTTATTATTTACTTACGTACATGGCATTCTGCTAAAAGAAAACCTTTGTAGTTTTTTATGATTTACTTACATACATGATATTTTATTGCATATAAATTAAATTGGTTTCTTGGAAATCTTTTTAGTTTTCTATGATTTACTTACGTACATGTCATTCTATTAAAAGGAAACTAAATAAACTGGTTTCCTGTGATTCACTTATGTACATGACACTTCGCTAAAAAGAAACGTTTATAATTTCTTATGATTTACTTACGTACAGGACCTTCTGCTAAAAAAAAATATTTTTATTTAAAAAAAAAAAAGCTTATTTACTCAAATGTCAATGCGCTTTCTAGCTCCCAAAGTATTTAAAAAAATACACTGAAAGATCGTACAAAATTTTTATTATTTTTAAAGTATCATAAATTTGGTAATATTTTTTACATAATAGATATAAGTGTCCAATTCTCATTTTTCAGTTTTTGGTAATTTAGGCCCATAATTTTATAAGAAGCCTAAATAACATTATATACGACATTTCGAGAAGTAATTCCAAAGGGGCGAACCGACCTATAACATTTACTTTTGTACCTCTCTCTTTAAAAATTGTCCTCTTTTTCAATTACTACTTACTAGTAAGAACTGGGCACGTTCAAGGCACGTGCGTGTGCCGATTTAAAGAATTTTAGGCTTGTTTGAAATTAAAAATTGCAAAATAACACAGTTACACAAATGAAATTTTCATACTGCGTAAAATTTTTGCATATATGAAGCACCTTACAAAATGAAAACCCTTGTCGTATATTTATTAGATTCAACTGAATATTGGAATTATATGATCTCAAAGAGTAATTAAAGTGTATTTCGTAGTTTATATTAGTATGCTTTTCGCTTTCATTATATTCTCGTTTTTTAGGATATAGTCATTTTCTATCTTCTTGTTGTTTTCCCAGTTTGTCATTTTCCCAGTAAATGATATATTTTTCATTATTTCATTGTTTTATTCGATTTCATTTTCTATGTATATTGCTTTTTCAATTATTGTTGCCGTTCTTTTGATCCTAGGTTGATATTTGTCTTCTTCTTGTTATTTGAAGTCGAAGAATGATTCGATCTATTTTATTCTTTTCAAAATGCTCTAATAATAAATCACGAGCCGAAAACCTCTTTTTTCTCGGGGAAAGTTTATTAAAAAGAGAACGAAAAATAGTACAAACTGGTCAGAAGGGGCATTAATCTGATCTCTTAAAGAGAAAACTAAAAAAAACTTCCTTTTTCTCCTCAAACAGGCAGAAATCCTACTAATAATTAACCCTCTAAGAAAATTAAACCAAAACATAAAACTAGAAACAAAAATGCGTAGTTTTTTTTAATTGGTACTTTTAAGTTTTTTTTCGAAGAGTTTCAAGTTAGATGTGACAAAATAGGTGGAATGGGCGGGCCTAGATATATAGGCCCAACTCAAGCCCGGCCAGCCAAAAATAATTTTTTTAAAGTAATATTATACATATAAAAATCTAAGTTTTTATATTATTTTAAATCCTTTTTGAAGTGGGCCAAAAATAGAACAGTATTGCCCGACCCGTCTGGGGGACCGACGGGCCTACGTGCTGAACTGAGCTCTTTTTTTAAATTTGGGTTTCTAACACTTATACCTATAAAAACCGAAAAGAATTACAAAAATACGGAAGTTAGAGTTTTTTCTAATTTTTGTACAGTTTTAATTAGGGAAATATCACTTTTTAAAAAAATTTAGAAAATTACCATTTTTAAAATAGTTACTGGTTACCGGTTTCTGGAAACTGGTTACCAATTATATACCCGTTATAAATATCTTCCATTACCAGTTACAAACTGGTTACTAGAAACCAGTTATTATTTTAAAAAGTGATATTTTTATAAATATTTTTTGAAAAACGGTATTTTTCTAATAAAAACTATACCACATCGTGAAAAATACAAAAATACCGTATTTTTTCAATTTTTTTTTTCAGAAATACCGTATATTTTCTAATTTCCCCTTTAAATTTTCGGTCCGGTTCGGCTCATCCATTCTCCTAAGCCCGTTTTGGGTAGAGTGGGCTGTCCATTTTAGCTCTTCTGGCTCAAGTATATACACTTTCTTTTTACATTTCTTAACCGTAAATAGGATATGAGCTATAATATTATAGCCTACAAGAAAAGCAAAGTCTGCCTAAACAAAAAAATGTAGCTATAGAAGATATACAACAACTTGTACGTACTTACATAAACTTATTTCATAGTGACCTAGAATTTTAATTTTTTAAATCGATATTGTATATTTATCTTTTATAAGTGAGTATTTAAAATGTAGAAAAAGGATAAAATAAGTAAGAAGCGCACAGGAAAAAAAAACAGGGGACTAATCAAAATTCAGATTATACTCAATTATATTGTTGAAAATCTGTTTCTTCATATGAAAAATGAAGAGTGAGAGAAGCAACTAAGTCCTCAATTTCAACAATAATTTCACGGTTAAATCTTGAAATGAATACGTAATCTTATTCTCTCATAAATTGTAATTTCATTCTCATCCTCTTAGTTTGATTTATTTTCCTATATATTTAGATTTTGTCATTTTATTGTTGCATTCGGACAAGTAACTTCATACATATATTCAAGTTAAATATGATGTTAAATACAATCCTATTCAAATCTAACTTTCTTAAGTATACGCAAATATTATAAAGTAATATTCTAATAATAATATTCGAATAAAAATATCTGAATTAATTTTGAATTTTTTGCAAAATTTAAAATTGTGTCACCATAAAATCATTGTTAGATATATGTGTGCTATATATATAATACCGTTTTGCTCGTTATATACTGAAATTTTTTGTCATGTTTTCCTTACAATGACTGTTGAATGTCGAATCAACGTAGTGGATTAGAAGGAAATTCATATCTATTACTATTTAGATTTTTCTGAAGTAAGAAAAACAAAAATAATTGAAAAAAGAGTGAACTACCAATAAGCCACGGCCTCGATGAAGTAGGTTCTCTGCATTAATTCTCTTGTAACTTATATGTACATATTTGCATCCCTGACATATAATTTCATTGGATATGTAACTTTGAAGAAGTTATAAAAATCCTATCAGTGATCATTATTTGTGATACTTAGACTTTGATGATGAGATCTGTTATGCTCTTTCTATAATATGTTCATTTGTTTAGAAATGGTTTGTATCTCTGACCCGACATCTTTGTACCAGCATCTTTGTACCAAAAACTCTCAATAAATAACTTAACGGCTTTAATGTACACTACAGACAAATAATATAGAAAATAATAAATATGACATAATTAGGACAGCCAAAGCCAATGCCACCGCCTCATTCTACAAAGTGACAAATTGCTCTAGCTGAAAGTTTTCTTGCTTTGTAAATTGTAGCCTCTTTCATCCTTCCACGAGGGCTGGTAAAAAAAAAAAAAAAAAAAAAAACTAATATGCCTAAAAGCTAAAAGTAACTGACTCACTGATAAAAGTACTATATTAACCCTTATATTTAGGAACATGCAAAGAAAGAAAAAAAAAAAGTATCTAATATGTCCCTGCAAAACAAAAAAAAAATTTACTTCATTCTATTGAAATTAACAAGGAAAAAAAAAGAAATTAAGGATAAAAGGGGGAAAAAATGTGGACCATGACCAGCTTATTCACATTTAATATATAGACTAGTAAAAAGTTGTACGTGCGAGGCACGTATTATTTTGTGGGTTATATTTGTGAAAGAAATGAAAAATTTTAAATTTAAATTTATTGAATTTAACTTACGCTCTTAAATTTATAAACATATTCCTCAAATAAATAAATATATATATTGTATAAGGTAATAATTATAATAATATATTACAAACAAAAGCTGCACTAATCTATCAAAAAAAAAAAAGCTGCACTAAAAATTATTTTCTTTGTACATTTGAGATTTTATTGACTAAATATTGGAAGAACTATAATTCTGTTTACTTTTTTTTTTTTATTTCAGGTAATACCAATATTCTTGAGATCTTTAAAATTCAATATGTGAACAATAATTGATGTTTTAATAGCATAAATTTTATGCCACAACAGAACTATTGAGGTCTAGAGTTCAGTCCCAAATATAAAAAAAATAATTACTTCTAGAAAAATAAGGATGGTTCTACTACAGCTTTTTTTGTTATCCTCACCCATTTTCAATGAATAATACTACTACCACATTTTTTAAGGTCCAAATTAACATTTAAACAAGCATAGAAATCTTAATACACCCCTTCACAACATAAATGATTTAACAGAAAAAAAGGGTTAAAATCCAAAAAAAAAAAAAAAAAATATATCAACAAGCGAAAAATGCTGCCAAAGAAAACTAATACAAATTCTTCATATAGAAAAATGAAGACAATATATACCTAGAGATGTTAATGTGGGCCGATACGTTACATATATTAGGAGTCGGACTGGGCCTCAGCAATAGGCCCACAGACCTGGTCTAGCCCGACCCATATTTCTGTTGGCCCATATTAAACCTACATTTAATCGTTTTATATATTATTTTAAATATATTTCTTAATTAAAATTTTAAAAAAATCTTAATTAAATATTTTCATTTATATACTTTTAATATTATTTATTTACTATTTTTGTTTATTTTCAATTTATTCAAATTTTAAAAGAATATGAATAGGTTTTAGGCAAATATTTTAGGTCACATAATCACATATTTGATATTTTAAACATAAAACAATAACTAAATGGGTTTCTATGAGTTTTACGAACAAAAAGAGAAATAATTATAAATATACGGTTACACCATGTTTCATACAGTGTAGACTAAAAAAATTATAAAAATACGGTCAAAAGAAGCGGCGACATTATTGTAATTAAAGCCATCTTCTCTGAAAGTATTTCTTAATAAAAACTCAGTTCAAGAACTTGAAAACGTGACGTGCTTTATTGGTTTGTGGCCTGATGCTATCTTTAACACTTTCCTTATGACTTTTTGGGTTGGAAGCCCAAAGAGTCTATTTTTTGGTGATTTCTTTAATTAAAAAAAAAACTCAGCCACTTTTTTTTTTTTTTTTTTCCTAAAAAATCTTCTCTTTCTTTTTTAGAGGAAAAGAAAAATGAAGTACTAATTAATTTTTTCTTCTTCTTTTTTTCACCCTCTTAGGCACAATGAAGTACTCTTTTTTTATTTTTATCCTCTTCCTAATAACTAGATATAATTACTAGTTACGATTGCTCTAGTTACCAGTTATAAATTTAGTGAGCACTTTCAAGGGGGGAAAAAAGATACTCTAACCAATTGATTAGTTATTACTTTAGTTACTATATTACCAGTCTTGCTACCACTAACAATTTTGGTGATTTGTTACCAGACACATAGTACTTTAATTACCACTCCTTAATTTGGTTACTCTGGTTACCAATAATCGATCATTATATAGTAAACTAGTTACTTTTTAATATCAATGAGCTAATTTTTCAAAAAAAAAAAATGAATAAATGTAAACCTAATATGTAATAATTACTCACAACTCTACCTCTTAATTACTAGTTACTAGTTTCTAGTTACGAGTCTTATAACCAATATAAAAATTGGTTTCTAGTTATTAATTTCTGATTACCACTTTGATTTTTAGTTTCTAGTTATCATCTTAGTTACTGATTTCTGGTTACCACTTTGGTTATGCAAAACTTGAATCTACAATAAAGCCCCTAACTTCCGTCCCAAAAAAAAAAAAAAATAAGGCTCCTGACTGAGTAGGCAAACAAGAAAAACCAAGGAAATACGAAAAAGAAGATGAGGTGTAAAATGTAAATGGGCGTTGATTTTTCGTTTTCCCCTCCTGAAAGTAAATGACATGGACTAATAGATACATTAAGTTACAGAAAGGAAGACTCTCAAAGAAAAACAAATGTCCTACAACTGAAAGATTCCTTTTATTCTGACTTGTTCATGCACAAGCACAAGCTTAACTAATTCCTGTTAAATAAATACCTCATTCTCTCCGGAGGGGCAGTAAATAAAGAACTGTCTCTAAAAGTTTTGCGATTTGCTATGGCTTTAAATGATAGGCAACCAACCAATGTTCACAACTTTAATTATTTAGAATTAACTTTCTCTACGTGTTTGGGAAAATAATGAAAAGAGAAATGCTAAATGCTAAATATATTCTCTTTCTTACTCTTTTTTACATTTTTCAATTTTATTATCTGACACGTGGATTCCACTACTCAATTTAATATTTTAATAATGCAACAAATTAGAATCTACGTGTCAAAAAGTGAGATTGAAATAGTACAAAAAAAAGTATAAAAAAGAGTATTGTTAGCATTACTCATATTAAAAATAGGTTAGCGGCTTAAAGAAATTTTGCGCATTTTTTTTTTCTGCTGAAAAAAATAACACTGCATAGTATTATAATCTCATATAAGGTTTTTGAATGGGGAATTACAAAATAGTTATGCAAAATAGGCAACAAAAATAAAAAGGTTTTGAGCTTATGCATTATCTAAGGCAGAATAATAACAGAGTAAAAAGGTGGATGGGCTTAAACTTGATATAAATAAGGCTTATGAGAGAGTTGAATAGGATTTCTTTGATGCAAGATGAAAATTAGTTTTTGTGATAAGATGGTGGTTTTTGTGATAACATGGTGTGCTTTAGTTTGGAAGCGTATCTCTACATCCAAGTTCACTTTTGTTCTGAATGATGTGCCAAGGGAGAAAGTTGTCCCTCAACATGGTCTGAGACCATGGTGCCCGTTGTCACCCAACCTTTTTTTTTTTTTCTTTTTTTTTTTTTGTGTGGAAGGTCTTTTTGCTTTTTGATTGGGCAAGCAGAGGAGAAGAATGAACTAACTGGTTTTGCTTGTTCTCATCGAGGCCCTTAGATTGGTTATTTATTTTTTGCGGATGATAGTCTCATCTTTCGAAAAGCTAATCAAGTAGAATGTCGTTTGATTAAATCGATTCTCTTTGCCTATGAATTGGCCTCAGTTGAGATCATTAATTCAACAAATCAACAATTTCTTACACTCCTGGCAGAAAATGGATTCAACGTACTATGAGTCTCAACGCTTATGCGGCTCATGATAAATACTTGGGACTTCATGTTTGAGGAAAAACAGAAGAAAAGCTTTTGCGATTATCAAGGAGAGAGTTTGGAAGAAGGTTCAATTATGGGAAAATAAATATTATTTTCTATTAGAAATATGAAGGTTCTTATTTGCAGTCGCTATTCCCACCGATTTGACAGGATTTTTGAACTTCCTTACACTCTTTGTGCTGAAATTCAAACTCCTATGGCTCGTTTGACACGCAGGATTGGATTGGAGTATTAAATAGGATTAGATTGAATTGGATAAGATAGTGCTATTTAAAATTATATTGTGTTTAGGGCAATACAGGACTAAAACAAAGTAAATATCACAACTTTTCTTAATATAATTCTAATTATATTTTATTTATAAATAAATAAATAATTCTAAAAATAGCAAAGATAAATTTAAAGATGATTTTATAAAATAATATGATTTTAATTTATTTATGAAAAATAGGTATATAAAAATAAAATATATTTTTTAGTTAAAAAAGTAAAAAATTAGAATTTAATTAACATTTATATATACTTATATTAATTAAAAAAATTATTAAAGAAAGAAAGAAAGAAAAAACATGCGCTTAGACTTGGGATTAAATTAACCCAACCTTTGATTGGGATAATTTAGTCCCATAGGAAAGAGACTAAAAATGGGGTGGAGGGACTCCTTTGTCTAATGAGAAAAGGATATGGATAGGACTATTTGGGCTCCATTTTTTATTTTTAGGACTATGTTGATATAATTATTTTTTTAGGATAAAAAGATAGGAGTAAGTAGGGAGAGAAAAAAATCGGTTTCCAAAATTGTCCTCGGTCAAAAATGAGAAGATGGTAGGTGAGAGCATTAAATGGCTGTCATTTTATTTTGTCCCATTTTCCCTATTTTTTCTTCTATTTTCATTCTCTCTATCTTTCTCTTATTTCTTCTTCTTGGTTCTCTCTCTAAAACTAGAGCTTAGTTTTCATATCTTGAAGAAGATGAGGAGTATATTTAATCTCTCTATCTCATAAGGAATATGAAAGTGCAAGCTTACTCTCTCTCTCTCTCTCTATCTCTCTCTCTCTTTCTCACTTGTTCTTATTGATGATATTTTTGTCTCTCTTTCTCTCTCCACCTATATTTTTATCTCTTTTTTAATAGTCCTTTTAATATTTAATTAAAAAAAAACTCAGTCAGAAAGAAGTTTGGCATTGATAGATAGGGAGTTTTTCAAATTTAGAAGGTAACTAAATAAGTTTTGTTTAAGAATAGTTTAGTGAAGAAGGATTATAATATTGATTTGGGCAATAGTATGTTAAAAATTCTATGTTTTGGTTCATTCATAATCTTTTTATTGTCTTGCAGATCTCGTTGGTTGACATATGGTCAAGGCTAAATTGACCTTAGGTCAATATCCTCTTGACTTTTGGTTAATATAAAACTGACTTTTGAGTCAATTTGAAGTCATTTCTTCTTCATTCATTACATGTATCAACTTATGTATCATGGAAGATATTATTCTATCTTAGGTATAGTTTTTGAGTTATTTTATGGACATAAAAATTGCTCTCCTCACCAATAAGAGCTCTTCGTGCAGAGTTCACTTAATTCAGATTCAGTTGCAATAATTTCTGAAATTATAGTATGAAATAAATACCAACAACCAGATCAGTGCTAACACAAAAATTTAAACTGTTTTCACCTATAATCAGTATGTTCTTGACTTTTGGTCAGGAAGTTCTTGACTTAGGGTTAAAAAGTTCCTGACATTAGGATCAAAAAGTCATTGACTTGGGGTCAAGAACTTCCAGATTATAAGTGATGAATTTCTTGACTTAGTTTTTGATTTAGGGTTAATAAGTTATTAACTTGAGTCAAACTTTTCTTGACTTCGAGTTAAGAAGTTCCTAACTTGAGGTCAAGAAATTATTGATTTTTAGTCAAGAATTGATTGACTCAGGGTTATGATATTCTTGACCCGAGGTCAAAATGACATGTGACTCGAACACAATTCCCCAACGTGGAAACAAGTAGGAGCAACCATTGGCAAAATGTTACTTTGTCAAGGTATTTTTTTTTCTTTTTTTTTTTTTAAAGATTAAAGACCATATTTGCAAAAATACCATCATGCATTTTGGGCTGAAATATTTACCCCATCAGCAGTAACTTCACCCAAATAAATTGATTCCATAAACTTCATCACGAATAGTCCACAGTCAGTCCCATTGCTTTGCTGTGGTACTTCGGGCAAAATACGAATCTTAAAGTTCGAAAACTTAAACACCTCAGGCACATCCATTTTAATGTCAAACAAGAATATAATGTCCAATGTTTGCAGCTGCAATTAATAATATAATAAAGATTAATAAAAACCAATCTTACATAAATTTTGACATGAAACACAACCTATACTAGAGAATACCATTTCAGCGGTTGCATTCGCACGTGGAACCTTGTGTCGTGCTGTGGCCATAGAATCCCACAAGTCAACAGTCTGAGATTTTAGTTTAATTTTAGCCAAAAATCGATGTGGTCCATCTTTCAATAGTACTGGAACTAGTATCTAATATGGAGAAAACATAAATATTAAAAGTATCTCAATACCATCTTTGTACAAAAATGCCAAAAATGTGTTTGAGACAGATCATACGGTAAAATAATTCCCCGGATCGGGTCGTATATATGGTATTATTTTTTTAAAATATAGGTATTTTGGACATAAAGTGTATACTATAAAAATAGGTAAGTTTGAGAGAAAAATTAATAAAGTTATTGATGAAAATAAGGCAAAAAACAAAGGTATTAGGTGTAAAATTATCACGTTTGTAAGTAGCCGATTAATACGGGCCCGTACTTCTTTCTCGCTCTGGTACGTGGGCCGGTTTCCCAGTTTACCCATTCAAAGAAGACAAAAAGTAAAAAAGGAAACTTAATCGAAATGATAGCAGCTCTTGGATCAGAATGAGATACAATCGCAACCCTTAGATCAGGGCGGTGTATCCATACGCCAAAAGGGCGTCCTGAGGACTTTTCAGTCATTACATAACAACATAACATCGACCGACCTACCTCGAGTATTTGTGGACGACTTTCCTTTTGGCGACTTCTTCTTGTAAGGGAGGGGATCAATCGGAGTAGAGATTGGGAAGAAAGAAAACAGAGAGTTCCGGAGAAAAACAGAGCGGGTCTTCTCTTATAACGGGAGTGCTCCTCCTCGCTGTAAAAGGTTTTGTCTCCCTGCTTTTTTTTTTTAATTTTAATTTTTATTATTTATTTATTTATATTTTAAGAAAGCTTTTAAAGCTTTCTTCTCAAGAGGAGAAAAACATGGCAGATCTGGTACTGTGTGGAACTTTGATTTATTTTTTTATTTATTTATTCATCGTTTGTGCGTTGATCTTTGATTGCTAGGGTTTCAAAGGTGGTACTCCTGTCCTCGACTTCTTTGGAGGAATGGAATCCTTTTCAGAGCAGTTCCCAAGTACTTCTTCACCGCATGCAACGGTAAGTTTCTCTGAATTTCTCCCCAACCCGTCGTTGCTTATTTATTCCATCTCCGATCGAAAGGAGGATTTCGGGCATTAATGTTCCTAGACCATAATTTTCTAGGACTTAAACATAGTTAATTATACTTGATCTAAGTATTTATTTTTTTTCAGGATCAAGGTCAACAAAGCAATACACTAGCAAGTAATTACTCTTGCAAAGATTTCGGAGATTTCGCCCCCCTTTGCAATTTGGAAGAACTGGTTTATATGTACTCTGAATTGATAGCTCTCTCCGATAGAAGTGAGGTTACAAGGCGCGATATGGACCGTTTGGAATTACTGAAGAAGTCTTTGGGAGATATTAAACTTACGAAAAGTGGTCGTCCAACATTTCTGTTGCTGGAATTAATGAGGTAATCGTTTGTGATTCTGATCAACATATGTTATAATATAGCATTGTAGGCTGCTACCCGTGTATTATTCTTATTCAATTCGATACTTGTTCCGAATTAGTTTGGCTAGTTTGTATTGTGATGTTGCATTAGTTTCTTTGGATTGAACTCATCTTATGTCTCGTAGTCGATTTGGCATATGCTTATGTTGTAAACTGACCTATATTTTGACATGTTATGTATAGATATCTATATTTGCATTTTTTAGAATTACTATGCATGAGACTACCTAGTTGGTTTTTGAGATACTTGTTATGCTATGTGATTAGGTGATCTTATGAGCATTTACTTTAATTATTTTATATTAAAGTGAAGAATACAGTGTTGCTTATATTTTGATTTTAGATAGGCGTCTTAGCAATCTGACTATGTAGTAAACAATATTACTTAATCCAACATACTAGTGCAGGATGTATTTTAATATAGGAAACATTTACATAGAAATAAATAATCAACTATTAATGTTTTTTCCTTTCTTTGGAAAGTTTAGTATTATCGATGTATTATAATTAATTAACAAACAATTTCTTAGGCCATTAGATCTTCTGATCCCTCAGGGGATATGTGGTAGATATCCTACTAATTTTTCAGTTGTCTTGTGGGGTTGATTTCAAGAATCTAGCACTTTTGACTTCTTTCCTTTCGAAACAAGACACATAATACCCTTGGTTAACATGAAGCTTAGAGTTAGAGAAGTATATACAGACCTGCACTAGTGCACTTGGAGCTTTCATATGTCATATTATTTTATCATACTTGAAGCTAATCAAGGTGCATAACACACTCTCTAATATTCTTTTGGTGTTACTGCATGATCTTCACTTCTTTTAGACGCATTTATGTGATGCTTTACAGTTGGAATATCCAGAGACTTAAAAAGTAATAATCCTGATCAACTTCAGGTTTCACCTTTAGCCTTCCTATAACTCGTAGCTAGTTCTAGGACATTATTTTCAAATTGGTCCATTCCGTGATTTGTTATATCATCCGTTTTTTTTTTTTGGTTCTAATTGTGATTGAATTAATGCCTCGAGAGTAAAACAACAAAATATTGTCAATAAAAAATTTGTTGAGTCTTTCTATATTGTGAAACTTGTGGTTATTGTCGATTTAGAACTATAACTAGCTACCACATAAATCTCGAAATTTGGAAGTTAAATCACTAATATATTATTTGAATGCTTCGGTACTTATTGGTCAATTCTATGTCTAATATAAACTTTATTTGTCCACAGGGATATAGTTTTCCTGCTTTTTGAAATGCATGAACAGGGACAATGTCACGGGAACTTAAAGCCTCAGAATGTGTTGATATATAATGGCCCCAGACACAGTTTTTCTGCAGCGTTTTCTAATCAGAATACAACCTCCTCGGGCAAGTACTTATTCCATTTCCCTGTTAGTGTTGCATCTCATTATATCATGCATACACATGAACATTTCATTAACATATATGACATACAGTCTTAATACTTGAGCTAATTAACTTGTGAACCAATTATTTTCTTTCTTTAATTATCTAACACTAAGAGATTATTACCAAAGGTTGTGACGCTATGTTTTGGCAACCACCTGAATTACATCTTCATCACGGCCGTCAAACGCCTGAGGTAGATTTGTTTAGTTTAGGTTGCGTCCTCTATTTCTGCATCACTGGTGGTGATTTCGTGGATTGATTTCAAGAATCTAGCACTTATTTGACTTCTTTCCTTTCTAAACAAGACCCATAAAGCCCTTGGTTAACAGGAAGCTTAGAGGTAGNCCCCCCCCCCCCCCCCCCCCTTCTCGATAAGAAACAAAAATTATATTAATAATGAAAAACTGTTACAAAGTGGATAAGCTGTTCACATGAAGCAGGGGTTACAACAAAGGACTCCAATCCCTAACCATAACTGTGAAGGGAAGACTATTGAAATCCTTTACATTATGAAACCAAATAGCCACCGAGTAACCTTATCCTACAGCAGATCCGCACATTCTTCACTCCCCTAAAAAATTCTCGTTTCTTTCCAACCAAATTGCCCAAAAACTAGCTAGGGCAGCCACCTCCCAAAGGATTTTAGCTCTCTTGTTTATATGGAAAACATGCCGAAGTTGAAGTAAGTCAAGACAGGACCTATGAATTATCCAGCTCCTTCCAAACTCCTTCAGGATATAAAGCCATAGCCCTTTTGAAAACTCTCAATGTGGAAATAGATGATTCAAAGATTCACCATGCTTTTATATGTCACATTATTTGTTTGCAAAGGTAGGAAAAATTGAAACTATTTTTGTGGTGTTTATTTCTTTGATGAATAGAAAGCTACGATTATAACCTTATTTATAGAAGCAAAACTAAGCCTAAACTGATAAGAGAATCCTAAAGCAGATCTTATCCGCTATAAAATCAAAATATCCTAACTCAAGAATCAAACTTGAAAACAAATCTAGCCAGCCAAACTTGGGGCTGAAGCACACCAAGAAAATGTTCTAAAAATCTGCCAAATCTGCAGAGCAATACAAACAAAATTTAAAATAAAAGATAGCAATCTTCAACACTCACCCTCAAGCTGGTGCAAATATGTTGTTCCATCTCCGATCGAAAGGAGGATTTCGGGCATTAATATTCCTGGACCATAATTTTTTAGGACATAAACATTTATTTTAGGATCTAAATATTTATTTTATTTCAGGATCAAGGTCAACAAATCAATACACTAGCAAGTAATTACTCTTGCAAAGATTTCGGAGATTTCGCCTTCCTTTGCAATTTGGAAGAACTGATTTGTATGTACTCTGGTAGAAGTGAGGTTACAAGGAGCGATATGGACCGTTTGGAATTACTGAAGAAATCTTTGGGAGATATTAAACTTATGAAAAGTGGTCGTCCAACATTTCTGTTGCTGGAATTAATGAGGTAATCGTTTGTGATTCTGATCAACATATGTTATAATAGCATTGTAGGCTGCTACCCGTGTATAATTCTTATTCAATTCGATACTTGTTCCGAATTAGTTTGGCTAGTTTGTATTGTGATGTTGCATTAGTTTCTTTGGATTGAACTCATCTTATGTCTTGTAGTCTGTTTGGCATGCTTATGTTGTAAACTGACCTATATATTGACATGTTATGTATAGATATGTATATTTGCATCTTTTTAGAATTACTATGCATGAGACTACCTAGTTGGTTTTTGAGATACTTGTGATGCTATGTGATTAGGTGACCTTATCAGCATTTACTTTAATTATTTTATATTAAAGTGAAGAATACAGTGTTGCTTGTATTTTAATTTTAGATAGGCGTCTTAGCAATCTGACCATGTAGTAAACAATATTACTTAATCCAACATACTAGTGCAAGATGTATTTTAATATAGGAAACATTTACATAGAAATAAATAATCAACTATTAATGTTTTTTCCTTTCTTTGGAAAGTTTAGTATTATCGATGTATTATAATTAATTAACAAACAATTTCTTAGGCCATTAGATCTTCTGATTCCTCAGGGGATATGTGGTAGATATCCTACTAATTTTTCAGTTGTCTTGTGGGGTTGATTTCAAGAATCTAGCACTTTTGACTTCTTTCCTTTCGAAACAAGACACATAATACCCTTGGTTAACATGAAGCTTAGAGTTAGAGAAGTATATACAGGCCTGCACTAGTGCACTTGGAGCTTTCATATGTCATATTATTTTATCATACTTGAAGCTAATCAAGGTGCATAACACATTCTCTAATATTCTTTTGGTGTTATTGCATGATCTTCACTTCTTTTAGACGTATTTATGTGATGCTTTACAGTTACAATGTCCAGAGACTTAAAAAGTAATAATCCTGAACAACTTCAGGTTTCACCTTTAGCCTTTGTATAACTCGTAGCTAGTTCTAGGACATTATTTTCAAATTAGTCCATTCCGTGATTTGTTATATCATCCGTTTTTTTTGGGTTCTAATAGTGATTGAATTAATGCCTCGAGAGAGAAACAACAAAATATTGTCAATAAAAAATTTGTTATAGTGAATCTTGTGGTTATTGTTGATTTATAACTATAACTAGCTATCACATAAATCTCGAAATTTAGAAGTTAATCACTGATATATTATTTGAACGCTTCGGTACTTATTGGTCAATTCTATGTCTAATATGAACTTTATTTGTCCACATGATATGGTTTTCCAGCTTTTTGAAATGCATGAACAGGGACAATGTCACGGGAACTTAAAGCCTCAGAACACGCAATTTTTCTGCAGCGCTTTCTAATCAGAATACAACCTCCTCGGGCAAGTACTTATTCCATCTGCCTGTTAGTGTTGCATCTCATTGTATCATGCATACACATGAACATTTCATTAACATATATGACATACAGTCCTATACTCGAGCTAATTAAGTTGTGAACCAATTATTATTTTTTCTTTAATTATCTAACACTAAGGGATTATTACCAAAGGTTGTGACACTTTGTTTTGGCAACCACCTGAATTACATATTCATCACGGCCGTCAAATGCCTGAGGTAGATATGTTTAGTTTTGGTTGCGTCCTCTATTTCTGCATCCCTGGTGGTGATGCCGTGGGTTGATTTCAAGAATCTACCACTTTTTGACTTCTTTTCTCTCTAAACAAGACTCATAATGCCCTTGGTTAACAGGAAGGTTAAGAGGTAGAGAAATATATACATGTGCACTTAGAGCGCTTTTTGTTTTTTTGGGATAAAAAACGAAAATTATATTAATAATGAAAAACTGTTATAAAGTGGATAAGCTATTCACAGGAAATAGAGATTACAACAAAGGACTCCTTAACCATAATTGAGAAGGGAAGTCTATTGAAATCCTTTACATTATGTAACCAAATAGCTACCGAGTATCTAACTCTATCTCACAGCAGATCCGCACATTCTTCACTCCCCTCAAAAATTCTCGTTTCTTTCCAACCAAATAGCCCATAAACCAGCTAGGGCAGCCACCTCCCAAAGGATTTTGGCTCTCTTGTTTATATGGAAACCATGCCCAAGTTGTAGTAAGTCTGGACCGGACATAAGAATTACCCAACTCCTTCCAAACTCCATCTGGATATAAAGCCGTAGCCTTGTTGAAAACTCACAATGTAGAAACAGATGATTCAAAGATTCACCATGCTTTTATATGTCATATTATTTGTTTGCAGAGGTAGGAAAAATTGACATTATATTTTTATGTTGTTTATTTCTTTGATGAATAGAAAGCTACGATTACAACCTTATTTATAGGAGCAAAACTAAGCCTAAACTGATAAGAGAATCCTGAAGCAGATCTTTGTGTAGCTATTTGGTTGCACGATTTGAAGTATTTTAGTAGTTTTTCATTTTCTGAAATGGTCAGGGATTGGAATCCCTTGTTGTTGTAAGTATTTGTTGTTTGTCTTCTAGGGAGGATTTCTTATCCACCCTTTCTTGTATTTATTCCTTCTTTTTAATACAATTCTCGTTTCTTATAAAAAAAAAGAATCAAACTTAAAAACAAATCTAATTAGCTAAACTTGGGGTCGAAGCACACCAAGAAAATCTCCTAAAAATCTGCCAAATCAGCAAAGCAATACAAACAAAATTTAAAATAAAAGATAGCAATCTTCAACACTCACCCTCAAGCTGGTGCAAATATTTTGTTCATTGCCAGCTTGTCTACAAGAAAATTGAGACTGTCTAGACAAACCCGTAGTTAAAATATCAGTTGCTTGTTCTCCAATTGGAACGTAAACCATGCAAATCACCTTTTCTCTAATAAATTGACGATCCACTTCCACATGTTTTGTTCGATCATGATGTACATGATTATGAGCAATACTAATTACAATAAGACCTCATAGGATTCTCTTTGGAAATTTTTAATCACTTGATAGACGCTTCAGCCAAGTCAACTCGCAAGTTCCTTGAGCTAGAGCCCTAAATTCAGATTCAACACTGCTCCTAGCTAGAACCCATTGCTTCTTACTTCTGCACTTTACGAGATTACCCCAAACAAATGTGCAATAATCAGACGTAGATCTTCTATCATCTATCAAACCAGGCCCAGTCAGCATCCGTATATGCCTCTACATTTCTAGATATTTTTTTTCTGAAAAATAGTGACGTAGGATAAGATAGAAATTTAGAAAGAATAGGTAGAAGAGCAAGTGGTGATGGAATTTAGGCAGAAATATGATGAATTGGTAGAAAAGCAATAGAACTATATCAAGAACTCAGAGAGAAAATGCTACAATTCAATATTCATTCAATCATAGTCTTCCAAAGAATTACACAGCTAAGCCTATTTATAGATAGCCGATTGGACACAACTAGGAAACTAGACATATTCTGGAAACTGATAAAAGCGAAAAACCTAAAGTTAGTTACTAAAAATTAAATTAAATCTAATAATCAAATAAAACCTAATTAATAATAATAGTAATAATATTCCTAAAATATTTTATTCTATTTAACATCATTCTCCCGGGATTCGAGAACTTGACTCTTGCGAGTTAAAACTCGAGTACATCATAAATGAGCAGTCTGAAGCGTAGAAAGATCGGCAAACGAAAGTCTTGATGCTTGATGAAGATGTAAGATATAGACTCTTTGCATTTGTTCCACTCTCTCTGAAGGACATGATGCATCTGAACACTGTGCTTTTCAAAAAATTTGCTCATCGAAAATTAGTCGAACGGTCATATTATAAAGAAAATCAAATAAACGTGCATTTGATCCAAGTTTTGGAATTTGATCTTGAGGTTTATATGTAGGTTAACTAGGGACAATTGGTAAAGGAATAGAATCACTAGGTTGAGAGATTATAATGGGCTCAAGTATAATTGAAGGTTGTTTTACAATAGACTCATCATCGGTGGGAGGTTATATGTTACATGTACTAGTTTTCATGTCTTGGAAATGTTGGTTTATGCAGTCCAAGTGTGCTCTAATGTCATCTAAATTTTTGTCAATTTGGGATTTATATCCTGTAGCAAACTCATGTTAGCCATAATGAGTTGTAGCATATGTAACACGGCTAACACTAGGTTGGATGACGGAGTGAATGTGAGATTGATTAACGTGAGAGGTTACATGTCCCAAGGGAGCGGAATTAACTAAGGTAGCAAACTTTTGTCTTCGATAATAGGGTGAAAGAAATTTTTTTTTAATCTCAACTCACGAAGGCTTATGATTTAAGCGGTTAAAGTCCTGTAACAGTCCCACATGATTAAAATCATGATCTTAAACCTGCAATAACATTTTACAACCCAATACCCACATATACACCTCAAAGAGGATCATTTAGAATAACCTAGGTGCACTTGAATTCCTTTCAGTTTAAACAAAGTTTAAAATCACTTTTACACTTTCCTATTGTTACAACAAGCAACCAAACAAAAATATTTACTTAATAGGATCAACAAAATATACATTTCAATCTTATAAAATCAGATTACAAATATGGAAAACTTATTCTAACAATGAAAACATATAAATCCATAAGTAGCAAATTTTGGGGCTTTAAGTCTAACTTTAATCTTCCACTTAAATTCTATGTTTCCAGCAATATATTAGGTTTCCTAAGACCTTTATTCATCAAATAAAAGCTTTGATTGAAGACCTAAAGCAAAAGAAATAAATTATCAATTCTAAATTCTACAAAAAGCTCACCTTGATTAGTTTGAACTTTTGTTGAAGCTCTTGCCTTCTTCTTCTACCAAACTGATTTCTAAGGTTTTAAAATTGATCTTAGGACTCAAGAGGACCTAGAGAAACTATTATTTAAGTAGTATTTAATGGAGAATTGAAATAAGAAAACAAAACCTAGGAAGAAGAATTAGTAGAATTACCTTTTGACCAGTTTGGACCTATCTTGTACTCTTGAGCTCCAATTTGAGTTCTAAACTCTTGGATATAGGGGAGTTGAGAGAAGTCTAGAAAGTTGCTTAAGAGTTTCAGGTTGTGGCTGGAGAGAAAGGAGAAGAAAATGACCAGATTTGGTCTAAAAGTATTAATGGATATTTTGGGTATTTTGCTCATTATTTTTCGTGTGTTAGTTCTAAAACATCTTTAGCATGCTGACCACGTTGTGGGTCAAATCTTATACACACCCAATTATAGACCAAAATGGTGAAATCTAGCTTAAAAAGTGAAATCTAGTCACACTTTGACTTATGATCCTATATGGCAAATTTTATTGTAATCTGCTGGAACCTAGCCACATAATCAATCATTAAACATAAAAATAAGCCAATTAGACTCCAATTAATAATGCAAACATAGTATCAATGCCCAATTAATAGAATGCACAAAAATGACATTACGCGATTAAGCTGAATCTAAGCTAGCTTAGTGCAATTAAACACCAATTAGTGTCCTGAATGTCACCTCATGCTTACCTGGGGTCGACAAAGAAAATACTATAAATGAGTTCTAAACATTGAATTAAAGATATTTGATGTGTTAAACTCACTGTGAATTTGGTCCCAAAAAGCATGAAAAATTTGTTTTATCGAAAAATTGCTATTTGACCAAATTATCAGCAAATACGATTATCATGCGTATGCACATTGTATTGTAATAATGAATATATTCTTTGTTCTTTTCACACACCAAGCTCTCTCTCTCTGAGGGTACTAAGTTTTTACACTATATAGGAGCACTTCAACAAACATTAGTATAGTAATATATATCAAAAGCATTTAACAATCAGAATGAGCAATTTACCATAAAATTGATATTAGTTACTTGATATGTCTATTATGCAGTATGAACAAGTTTATTATTTACTTATTATGTATGTGAGAATCATGGACATTACGGAAACTCCACGAAAAAATCTACGAAAAAAAGAAATCTATCTAATCTACAGCAGGTAGGTTAATTTTTAAAATTACACCAAGTAAATTGGCCATTGCAGAAGGGAGGATCTCTTAAGTTCAACTCCCTGATTAGTTCATCAAAACTCTTCATGCTTCTTGTGTTACTCACACTACTGAATTTCTCCTGCACCCTACGAACGACGTCTAAGTCCCCATCTAAGCACTATTTTTCGCTGCAGAACTCCACAGCGCCGCAACTTGTCTCAAAACCTAGCTCTAGAGCTTTAGTTGCTAGGGTCGTAAATCTCAGTGAAACACCAATAACTCCTGCCCTCCAACTCGACAAAATGGAAGCAGAGAATTCACCTTACTTTCCACACCACTCTGTAATTTAACCAGCTGTAGGAATTCCCGCCCTGTTGTTGTATGTCATCTCTAACAATAGAAGATTATAACTTCCCTCTACCTTCGTCTCTTAACACCACCTCCACTGCGTCCAATAACCACGCTACTCCAAGTTCGAACGATACTTTATAATCTCTTTTTTAGTTTCTTTGTAAAATCTTGATAGAACTACTGCCATTAGCTACAGTGATCATGGGTACTAAACTCTCTAACTAAATGTTTCAAACTCATCTCTACTTCGGCAAGATACTCTGTTCTTCGTTTTCAAAACAGAGTGAAACAGTGTCCCTAAACTCTTGAGTAGACAATTAACTGGCTAACATAATTTGGAACCATGTCTCACATCAAAGGTTAAGAAGACGAAACCTGAGTTATAATATTAGCAAGCATGGAAAGTTTAGTATTATTGATATAGTATAATTAATTGACAGATAATTTCTTAGGCCATTAGATCTTATGATCCCTCAGGAGATATGTGGTAGAGATCCTACTAATTTTTCAGTTGTCTTGTGGGGTTGATTTCAAGAATCTAGCACTTTCGACTTCTTTCCATTCTAAACAAGACACATAATACCTCTGTTAACCGGAAACTTAGAGTTAGAGAAGTATATATAAGTGCACTTAGAGCTTTTATATGTCATATTATTTTATCACACATATTCTCTAATATTCTTTTGGTGTGATTGCTTTATCTTACACTTTTTTTAGACGTATTTATGTGATGTCCTACAGTTGGAATATCCAGACTTAAAAAGTAATTATCCTGATCAACTTTAGTCTTCAGATTTAGCCTTCTTATAACTCGTAGCTAGTTTGAGGACATTGTTTTCAAATTGGTCCATTCATTGGTCCTTTCAGTGATTCGCTATATTATCTGTTTTTTTTTTTTTGATTGTAATAGTGATTGAATCAATGCCTCAAGAGAATAAAATAATAAAATATTGTAAATATAAATTTTATTGAGTCTTCCTATATAGTAAATCTTGTGGTTATTGTTGATTTAGAATTGTAGCTAGCAGCCACAGAAATCTCGAAATTTGGAAGTTAATTACTAATATATTATTTGAACTCTTCGGTACTTATTGGCCAATACTATGTCCAATATGAACTATATTTGTCCACAGGGGTATGGTTTTCGAGCTTTTTAAAAGGCATGAACATAGACAATATCACGTGAGCTTAGAGCCTCAAGACGTGTTGATATATAAGAGAGCTAGAAACAAATTTTCTGCAGCTATTTCTTATGAGAATATAACCTCCTCGAGAGGCAAGTCTTTATTTCGTTTCCTAATTAACATTACATTAAGATATATGACATATAAGCGTTATATTAATCTTTATGACATTAACATGTGAACTAGTTATTTTCTCTCTTTAATTATATTACAAGAAGTGCTTATTACTATAGATTTGCCCGACAATGATGCATTTAATTTTGGTTGCCTCCTATTTTTCTGCGTCACTGATGGTGAGCCTCTATTTGGTGAGTCTCTATTTGGTGATTATTCTCACGGTGATGAGAATTTTGTTAAAAGCAAAGTGGATCACTTTTTGAGAGATTGTATTGAAATTCATCACCTTATTTCTTCCCTTTTAGACTCCACTCCGGAATTGAGGTAAAAATTATGAATATAGCAATGGAACCCCAACTAAGATATGATAACTTATTAGTTAGTTTGGAGTCTTTTATCTTTAGTTTAACTACTTCAGTTTAAATATAATTTTGTGGATAAAAATGTTTTTAAATTTTATTTTCTTGTTACTTCTCTAAATTCCAGGCCAAAGGCAAATGAAATGATGATTTATCCACTATTTTGGTATTCAAGGCAAAGACTCGCATTTCTCTGCGATGTTAGTGACGTAGGGATTGCTGCATGCTGTTAGTTTCAAGCGGCCTTGAATGATGGAAATCTCCTTTTTATACTAGGTTTAAGAGATCGTGGGGATATAAATATTGGAGACTCGCATGGAGCACTTCAACGTTTATATCCACTACGATCTTTTAAGTCTAGTATGGAAAAGAGATTTCTAACATTCAAGGTCGCTCGAAGCTCACAGCATGCAGCAACCCCTACGTCACTAACATCGCAGAGAAATGCGAGTCTTTGTCTTGAATACAAAAATAGCAGATGAATCATCATTTCATTTGCTTTTGGCCTATAATTTAAAGACGTAACAAGAAAATAAAATTTAAAATATTTTTATCCACAAAATTATACTTAAACTGAAATAGTTTAAACTAAAGATAAAAAATTCCAAAATAACTAGTAAATTATGATATCTTAATTGGGGTTGCATTGCTATATTCATAATCTTTACCTCAATTCCGGAGTGGAGTCTAAAAGGAAAGAAATAAGGTGATGAGCTTCAATACAATCTCCCAAAAAGAGATACACTTTGCTTTTAATAAAATTCTCATCACCGTGAGGATAATCACCAAATAGAGGCTCACCAAATAGAGGCCCACCGTCAGTGACGCAGAAAAATAGGAGGCAACCAAAATTAAATGCATCATTCTCAGGCGGACCTATAGTAATAAGCATTTATTGCAAGATAATTAAAGAGAGAAAATAATTAGTTCATACGATAATGTCATAAAGGTTAATGTAATGCTGATATGTTATATATCTTAATGTAATGTTAATTAGGAAACGAAATAAAGATTTACCTCTCGAAGAGGTTGTATTCACATAAGAAATCACTGCAGAAAATTTGTTTCTAGCTCTCTTATATATCAACACGTATTGAGGTTCTAAGCTCACGTGGTATTGTCCACGTTCATGCCTTTCAAAAAACTCGTAAACATATCCCTGTAGATAAACATAGTTCATACTAGACATAGTAATGGCCAATAGGTATCGAAAGGTTCAAATAATATATTAGTAATTAACTTTCAAATTTCGAGATTTTTATGGCGGCTAGCTATAGTTCTAAATCAACAATAATCACAAGATTCACTATATAGGCAGAGACAACAAATTTTTTATTTACAATATTTTATTATTTTATTCTCTTGAGGCATTGATTCAATCACTGAATGGATCACTTTGAAAACAATACCCTCGAACTAGCTACGCCTTATAAGAAGGCTAAAGCTGAAAACTAAAGTTGATCAAGGTAAGTCTCTGGATATTCCAACTGTAGGACATCACATAAATGCGTCTAAAAGAAGTGTAAGATAAAGCAGTAACACCAAAAGAATATTAGAGAATATGTGTATAATAAAATAATATTGACATATAAAAGCTCTAAGTACACCTGTATATACTTCTCTAACTATAAGTTTCCGGTCAACAGGGGTATTACGTGTCTTATTTAGAATGGAAAGAAGTCAAAAGTGATGGATTCTTGAAATCAAACCCAAAAGACAACTGAGAAATTAGTAGGATCTCTACCACATATCTCCTGAGGGATCAGTTTATCTAATGGCCTAAGAAATTATCTGTCAATTAATTATACTATAACAATAGTACTAAATTTTCCATGTTTCCTAATATTATAATTCAAGTTTCGTCTTCTTAACCGCTGATGTTAGACATGGTACCAAATTATGTTAGCTAGTTAATTGTCTACTCTAGAATTTGGGGACTCTGTTTTGAGAATAGAGTATTTTGGCGAAGTAGAGATGAGTTTGAAACATCTAGTTAAAGAGTTTAAAACAACCCACAAGTTATTCCTGATCACTGTAGCTAATGGGGGCATATCTATCAAGGTTTTACAAAAGAACCGAAGAAGAGATTATGAAGTATTGTTCGAACTTGGAGGAATAGCGTGGTTATTGGAGGTAATATTAAGAGGCGAAGGTAGAGGGAAGTTTTTTAGAAAATTCAGGTGAAGTTCTTATCTTCTATTGTTGGAAGTGACGTACAACAACAGGGGGAATTCCTGCGGCTGGTTAAATTACAGAATGGTGTGGAAAGTAAGGTTATAGTTCAAAGTGAGGCGAGAGGCAAAGGTTGGAAAGATTTCCAGGACTTTTTGGGTAGTTTAATGGGAAAAAGGAAAGGTAACCAGTGAGAGGTTCATCGTACCTGGCAGGAAGTATCTCAAAATCAGAATGAGGTTAGGAAGTTTGGTAGGGCCTTAAGGGATAATACAGTCATAGTTAAGGGCGAGTTCTCAACAGTTAAGCATAATCTTAGTTTAGCAGTGGTTATATACAAGGAAAGCTTAGAGGAGGAATGGAGAGATATAAAAGAGGAGTTAAGCCGAAGATTGCAAAGAAACGTGAAGATATCAGAGATTTATGCAGACAGGGCAATCTGTTGGTGTTCAAGTGAATCAGAAAGAAGTTTGCTTTGTTACGAGTACTTTTATTTGTGTAAGTACAAACCGGTGAGGATAGTAGTTTTTGGCAACAGTTAGAACATTGGAAGAACATAGTGTTTAAGTGTAGAAATCAGTGGGTACGGATTGAAGGTATACCAGCGGATTAGTGGTACATTCATATGTTTAATTAAAGTAATAGGTAGGAAACTTGGAGGATTTATCGACGTTGCAGCGGATACCTTGAGTTTCAATCGTATGAATTACGGTAAGTTACAAGTTAAGGGTGGAAGAAATGGGTTCCTGTCAATCACAGTAGACATTCCCAAAGGTTTTGATATTGTAACATTGGGCGTTTTTCCCTTAGAAGAGTCAAATTCATGGAAGGCGGTCGGAGTATGTAGATCGATTGGACCAGCGGCTAGTTACTCGGAGAGTCGGGAGAGACAAATGGCACAAGACAGGGAAATATGTCAATCGCCGGAGCTGCAATCAGTAGACATATTAGCTCCTAGGGAGGCACGTCTGCCAATGACGGGGCCATCAGCGAACGGAGTACTACTGGAGATGAAATCAACAGAACAGGTGCCAAAGAACCTGCTTCCCAACAACGCTTTCGTGGAGAATCAATTCCTCGGTAAGTGAGACCTGTATGGGAGTAACGAAGATCTGTTGGGGAGGATGGGTAGAAAGGGTTTCTTAAGTGCTCTTGTCAGGCACGATGCACATATAGGAGAGAAGATGATTTGCAAGGATAAAACAAGCGTACAAACCAACGACTTAATTATTCACGAGCCTTGGGAGGAGATGATGACACCCATTATTCCAGAAAAGTCGATATATGCCCCCATTTTATCCCAATGAGTACGCAAGAAATAAGAGAATAATAGATATTCAATTTTGTCTTAGTTGGGCGAGTCAAATTCAGGGTCAATTAGAAATTGGCCCCAACCCACTTAGCAACTCTGGTTACAAATAATGCTCAGAATGACAACATTGGCCCATCTTGTTGGGAGCAAGTAGGTGGAGATGAGAAAAAGAGTATTAGGACCTATTATAAATGGGTGTCAGCAGAGAAATACTTGAAACGTTTAGAGCCTAAACAAAAAGAGGCTTTTGTAAAGGGACGTATTCAGCGTTGGAGGAACTTTATGTCCGAAAAGAAAGCTCCAAGAGGCCGAGTAAAGGGTGTTCTGACTAAGAACGAAGCTGAGGCAGATCGATCAAACCAATATCCCTCTCCCTAGTACCTGAAAGTTTATTCAAGAAATCGAACAAGGAGGACTTCGCTTGTAGAATGACATGATCATGAGATGAGTAATATGACAGAGCAGTTTTTTTGAAGTGGTTGAAGCTGACTTAGATATCGATGGCCAAATGGTCTTAAGACCAGAATCTTTGTCTGATAGCTCCAATTCTAAACTAGAAATGGACAAGAGCTCAGGTTCAGAAGATGAATATAACCCCGACGACAGCTTGGAAGGACTTGTCTCCTTGTTTGGCGACATAAGTGTTGGTTTGAACGTAATTGAGTAGTCTTTGGCACAAACAAGTAGTCAGATGGATACGACAACCTCATATCCAATGAATGTCGTCTCTCCAATTAGTGTAGTTGAACCTCTTTTGATGATCGAGGAAGCTAAGGAAGAGGGACATACAGTGAGTGTAGGAGGATCTCTCATGTTCTGGAAGGATGTTTGTGCGGTGGTGGAGGATATGGGGCTTAAACTGGTTTCAGCGGCAGATAAGACAGAGAACTATAACACGGCTAGGAAAAAAGGGAAAACTTAGGGAATTACACAATTTGCAGTTTAATATCAATTATGACAGGACCGCATCCAAGAGGGAAAAGAAGGGTAACCCATGAAGATTCTCTCTTAGAACATTAGAGGGAGTGGCTCTGCTTCGAAGAGGAGAGCTATCAAGGAGGTAATATGCAAAGTTAGTCCTGATATTGTAGTTTTGCAAGAGACTAAGAGAGAAGATATCGATAGGAGGTTTGTGGGTTGTATATGGCGTTCGCGGTTTAAAGAATGGTTGTTTTTGCCTTCGATAGATAGAGCAGGCAGGATTTTGATAGTTTGGGATGTCAGCAGGGCGAAAGTTAGTAACACGATATTAGGTGAATTCTTTGCTTTCGTTTTGGTGGAGTTGGAGGACAGAAGTAATTGGTAGTTGACTGGGATTTACGACCCTAGCAATTATAGCTCTAGAGCTAGGTTTTGGGACGAGCTGGTCGGGCTGTTGAGTTTGTACAGCGAAAAGTGGTGTTTAGGTGGAGACTTTAACATCGTTCGCAGGGTGCAAGAGAAATTTAATAGTGTGAGTAACAAAGAAGCATGAAGAGTTTTGATGAGCTAATCAGGGAGTTGAACTTAAGAGATTCTTCCTTACCGCAATGGCCAATTTACTTGGTGTAATTTCAGAAATCAACCTACTTGCTGCAGATTAGATAAATTTCTTTTTTTCGTGGAGTTTCCGTGATGCCCAAGATTCTCACATACATAATAAGCCAATAATAAACTTGTTCATATTGCATAATAGACATATCAAGTAACTAGTGTCAACTTTATGGTGAAGTGCTCATTCTGATTGTTAAATGCTTTCGATCTGTATTCCTGTACTAATGTTTGTTGAAGTGCTCCCATATAGTGTAGAGGCTTAGTACTCTCAGAGAGAGAGCTTAGTGTGTGAAATGAACAAAGAATATATTCATTATTAAAATACAATGTACACACACATAATAATCGTGTTTGCTGATAATTTGGTCAAGTAGCAGTTTTTCGATAAGACGTATTTTTCACGCTTTTCGGGACCAAATTCATAATGCGTTTAACACGTCAAATAACTTTAATTCAATGTTTAGGGCTCATTTATATCATTTTATTTGTCAGCCACAGTTAAGCATGAGGTGGCATTTAGGACACCAATTGGTGTTTAGTTGCAATATGCTAGTTTTGATTCAGCTTAATCGCGTAATGTTATTTTTGTGCATTCTATTAATTGGAGTATAACTGACTTATTTTTATGTTTAATGATTGGTTATGGGGCTAGGTTCCACTAGATTACAATAAAATTGGCCATATAGAATCATAAGTTAAAGTATGACTAGATTTCACTTTTTAAGTTAGGTTTCACCATTTTGGTCTACACTTGGGTGTATAGGATTGACCAGCAATGTGGTCAGTATGCTAAGGATATTTTAGAGCTTGACACATGAAAAGTAATATGCAAAATACCCAAAATACCTCTTAGAATTTAAGTTATGCCATTTCTTAGTCATTAAGTATCACTTTGAGACCAAATCTGATCATTTTCTTCTCCTTTCTCTCAAACCACGAACTGAAACTCTTAAGCATCTTTCTAGACTTCTCTCAACTCCCCTCACCCATATCCAAGAGTTTCCAAGTGGTAGAACTCAAATTGAAGCTCAAGAAAGCAAGATAGGTCCAAAGTAATTCTACTAGTTCTTCCTATGTTTTGTTTTCTTATTTCAATTCTCTATTTGATATTACTTAAATAATGATTCCTCTAGGTCCTCTTGAGTCCTAAGATCAATTTCAAAGCCTTAGAAGATGTCTTTGCCAAGTATGTACAACTAACATATCATGGAAAGCTAAGCGAATATAATAGTTAAATTCTACCATTGAGAGTTCAACTCATCAAGGTGATTCCTTTTAGAGTCTATCTTCCCCTTGAGTTGCTCCTGGTAAAATTCAACAGGATGCTGGTCATCAACTGCCATATCCGCAACCACCTTTAACAATTCCAACTCTTCTTCGAGATGCTCTAGTTTTGAAGGCTTTGCAGTCACATCTAGCAAGGAAACTTTCTTTGGACCTTGTGTATTCTCACTCTCATATCTTGTCTAGTAAAGGCATAACATCAATTACAAAAATCATAAACTACCTTAATCATACTTACAGTCTAAACCATCCCCATTTACCACCCAAGCTTTCTTAATTATGGAAAACATACCTCACAAGACTGTTCTGCTAAAGAAATTGCACTATGTTCAGTGAATTCTCCAGTACTAGAGCTTGATACACTGTCAAAATCCCTGTTGTCGAATTTTCCAGAGCGAGATTAACATTGCCAGACTGCTTGAAAGAGTCATCTCTAGCCTTTGTATTCAGAGGTTCTGCAGCTTCATTCATCAGCCTAAGATCATTCAATTGGGATTCAATTTTTTTGAAAATTAAGATCCACTCCAGTCTTGAAGTCATCTTTTTTCACTTCACTTGTATCACTGGAATTGTTAAAATCACCAATTCTTCCACCTTTGGACGACTCAGAAAGCCTCTCCACCAAAAATCTAATCAACTTACACGAGTCCTCTGCAGATGGACAAAGGTTCTGCCTAAGCAACACATACATTCTGTTTCTGAGCATAATTTCGATACAATATAAATAACAAGAATCATAATGCGAAAATCTATACATATACATTTACATAACAAAAGAAACATGAATATAACCTAACATCTATCCCTTACAAAGACCTCAAAAGGATAACGGGTAACCAAAGAATATATGTTCACTTTCTTCTTACAAAGTTCATTTATTTTCTAACTTTTCTGCATTTTCTGGTCAAACAAACAGGTGCCCAGATAACCGAAGGCAAAGATTTATGGTACTCAAAACATAATTGAGCGAAAATATATAAAATATGATTAATAATAGCCATAATGGGAAAATACACGAACACATATATAAAGTATAAAAGCAGCAGAGAAATGTAAACTAACGTCTACCCAGTACAAAGACCTTAAAAGGGCAAGCAAGGAAGATACAAAAATACAAATTTTTTCTAACAAGTTCAATTAATTTCTCTAACTTTTCTGCATTTTCCAGTCACAATAAAAAATCCAGATAACCAAAAGCCAGACTAATAGTAATCAAACATAAATGTGCAATATGATCAGCAAGAATCACAATGAGAAAAGACCGCAAAACGATAAGCGATGAAGATACAAAAATACAAATTTTTTCTTGCAAAGTTCGTATATTTTCGCTAATCTGCCTTTTCTGGCCAAACAAACACATACCCAGATAACCAAAAGCCAAGATTTATGATAATCAAGACGCACCTGGTGAAAGCTAATGTCGCCGAGGTAACCCAAGTTCCTGATCTCGGAAGCGATGTCTGTACAAATCTTAAACTGTTCGGCGACTGAGTCGGGGAGTGAGGTGGGAAACGACGCCGTGTGGTCGATGAAATTGAGAGAATGATCACAGATCGAGACCAAGATGGTGGGCTCGAGTTCTCGGACTCAGACAACATTAGGTGGGAGACGAACCCTGGAGTTGTGGATAGAGTTGAGTAGTATTTCTTGAGACCCCTCCATTGTTGATCCTCTTCATCGAGCTTTTTTTGCGATTTTGGTGAAATCAACGGATTCTAATGATTCTTTTGGGTTTTTACTTTTTAGTTCAAGAAGATCTGCTGATGCCTTGGTTGTCCTGTCCATTCTTAAACGAGACGACAAAAACGAGGAAAAAAAATGACAAAACAACATTAAGTTAAAAACGACAACAGCATAAAAAGGACATTAACTGAAAACGATGACAACAGAAATCAAAGAATTTGAATGATTGTTTTGGGGTTTTAGTTGAAGAGAAATACTAACACCACTCTTTTTTACACTCTTTTTTGCACTCTCTTAGTTTCACTGTTGAACATGTAGATTCCACTATTGTTTATTCCATTATTAAAATATTAGACTGGATAGTGGAATCCACTATTCAGACTGTGAGACTGGAGAATGAAAAAGAGAGTGAGAAAGAGATAGTGTTTAGCATTCCTCTTAGTTGAAAAGGATCGGTCGATGCCAGTTTGTCCTGTTCATTCTTCCATACTAAGCCACTCAGAGAACGTATAACATATCGTGAGCTATATGGAAGTCTCGAGCTTTAGAGAATTCTCTCTGTGTACAGTAGAGATCTGCCTCATATTGCCGTTAGAGTGTTCCCGAAAGAACCATAGTATCCTCGAAAGGATCAGAGTGTTAAATCAGAGTATTCTCGAAAGAACCATATCATATATTTAGGCGCTGGCATACCACGCTCTATTCAGCAATACTCTTCAAGCAATATAAATACACTACGTGTTCATATCTCATAAAAAGCAGAATGACATATACGTATGTACACATATCCATAGATTCTATATCCACAAATTCACAGAAACAGAGAATTTTCTTACATTGCAAGTGTGACATTGCTTACATCTTCTCCGAGCTCTTATATATCTTCTAGTGAAATGCTCTTCGCTCACGGTACAATTAACGTGCATGTTCCTAATATAATGCCAATGTTAAATCTTTTTTTATTATTACTATGAATGTCATGAAAATAAACAATTTCTATTATTCCTGTGTAAGTAAATTTAAAACACTAAATAATTAACCACTTAACACATTTTAATTTACTATCACACTGCTTAGAAACTAACAAACTTAAAGAAACAAAATTTAGATTTGTAAATAAAATATTACTGCATAATTAGTGATTGTATAGGGGAGTAAGACCTATTGGGAAGTAAATCTATAAAGTAATCATATGTCGTGGTTAAAAAAAAAAACACAAACCGACGAGCTTATAGTATCCTCATAGACACAACAAAACTAATAGAAAAATTATAACTTTAAATTTCATATAATCACTCTCCAAATAATAGAAATAATATAGTAATCAAGGAGATATTTAATCCAAAAACAAGTCTTCACTTTTAGTGCAATAATAGATAATACATGTATAAAGAATTGAGTACAGTCTCAATTAGCGTTTGGTTCTACCTAGCCATTATAACATGTATATGTATGTATATATACACACGCTTTAATTACTAAACAACTAAAAATCATTATATCAAGGTCTAAAAATATATCAGATGATAAATATAGTTAGGACAAATAATTATATGAAATCTAGAAACTTTTAGAGATATTCACCTTCAATAATTAAATACTATAATCATATATATCACTATAAAATCCAAAACTAACCAAACAACAATCAAATAGGAGCAATTTTGAGAAAATAAATATCATCAATGGAAATTATTTTACCTTTTCTGTGTTTCAAACTAGATAAAACATAGCAACTTGACTTAAAACTTCTTTTATTAGAACATTTAGTTGGGAATTATCTATAAAAACTAGGTGATTGCTTCAGTGGGAAGAAGAAATGGGAAGGGACGTTAATAAAGTAAGAGGACTCAGTAATAATAGAGAAAACGGTTCACCATGCCATATAAACCAACTTAGCAAAGTCGGCCACTTCTTTCTCTTTTTTTTTTAAAAAAAAAGAATTTAATAAATTATTATACTAAAATAATAATCTTAAATTAATATATTCCTAAACAAAACAGATAGGTAAAAATTGTACGAATTAAGGCCAAATAATAATGAACATTACTATTGAATTATTGCTGTATATAAATATCATAACTAATCAACGTATCTAACTACAAGCTTTCTAGTACCATGTAATTCTAAGTGTTATTATACAATAAGTTACTTGATGATTTTAATGAATTGCATAATAACTACAAATTGCTTGTTTTGAAAAATAATGCTCTCAAGAAGAAATTATCTCTTTTATCAGAAGAACTTGAGAATTTTTCAAAAGAAAAGGAAGTTATTTTATCTTGTGATGTATGTGCATCTTTGAAAAACGAAAATGCTTCCTTAAAAGACAATGTTTTGGATTTGACCAATATTGTCTGCAGGTTCACTAATGGAAAGAAGAATTTTGATTTAATGCTTGGTGGACAAAGATGTGTTTTTGACAAAGGAGGTATAGGATACAAACCATTTATAAAACAAAAGTATCTCAAATATTATTTTATCAAAGCAATTTTTAGTAGTGACTCAAAATATATATGCAATTTTTGTAATCAAGATGGACATACAAGCTTTTTATGCTCCATCAAGAAAAATTCATATTTTGGTGTCAAACAAGAATGGGTACCAAAGATTTCAAAGACTAACTCTCAATGACCCAAAGTTATGTGGGTACCAAAAATTTATACTTGAATCTTTGTTGTAGGAACAAGCAAGAAAGTGGGTGATCCAAGAACAAAACTAATAACTTCACCAAGCTTTTAACTTTCACAAAGGAATGATGGTGGATATTTCATTTTTGAAGACAACACAAAAAGCAAGATTATTAGCATAAATAATATCGGTAACAATTTATAACATATCTTTGAGAATATCTTGCTAGAAATCTAATATGTTCAATTTTTGTCAATTATGTGATTTGGTTATTGAAGTTTGTATTATTCTTTCAAAAGTTTAATTTGAAATTTTGAACAAATGAGATTATATCTTTTGATCAAAACAAAATTATTTTTATTGTTAAAATGTTTTCAAGTCAAGATATATTTTGTTTTGTTTTAAAAGAAATTGTTTATTGATTTTGCCATAGAAAACTTGGACATGCTAATATGGTTACATTTTCAAAACTATACTGAAAAAATCTTGTTATGATTTACCTAGTCTAATTTTTAGAAATGACAAGATTTATAAAACAGTTACTTTGGAAACCAAGTTTTTGAAAAATATTAGGGCCTATTTGGTTCATTATTTGAAAATAGATGATTTGAATAAAGTGTATTTAAGTTGAGAATCTGAAAATTGGTAAAAAAAACTTGTTTCTGAAAATGCGTTTGGCTGAGTATTCTCTTATTGGTTCTAAGTTTTAAAAATATGAAATTATGTTTGGTATTATATTTGAAAATAAAACAATAATTTCATAGTTGAAATCTTTTTAACATAAAATCTCTTTAAAAATAAATGTTTAAA
>JXTC01000013.1:1057733-1087246 GCA_002914845.1 Trema orientale | reverse complement strand
CTAAACAACCCGGTATAGGTGAGATTGGCACCGAAGTCTAAACAATCCGAGTTAGGCGTAATAGAGCCGGAGTCAAGTCTATTGTAAAGGCGTGAGTGTGCCTAAGGAGAAATCACTTGTTATGTAAAAGGGTTGGTCAAGCCCACAACCTTGATCCGATTAGTGGAAAGCTCAAAGCACGTTGTCGAGGGCCGGGGACGTAGGCAAACCGTCGTGTTTGTCAAACCTCGTAAAAAACCGAGTTTGCACTTTCTCTATCCCTACACTCTTTACTTTATTGCAAGCCATTTAATTGAGTGTGTGATATTTAGTGTGCTTATTATACTTGATATCTTTATTATGTGCTTGCTATAATTGTTGTTTTACCTTCAAAGATCAAAATAGTGGTCTATGGTTTTACATAGTTGAAAAGTTCCGCAAAAAGTTTTAAAACCCAATTCACCCCCCCTCTTGGGTAATCAATCTTGGGCTAATAATTCTTAACAAAAAATAGTTACGGGTTACTGGTTTTTGGAAACTTGTTACTGGTTATTAGTTTCCAGTTATATATTTTGGTTACTAGTTACCAGTTTCTGGAAACTAGTTACCAGAAACTAGTTACTATTTTAAAAAAATAGTATTTTTCTAAATAATTTTCAAAAAATAGTATTTATCTAATAAAAACCGTACCGAACCTTTAAAATCTTAAACTACCATATTTTTCAAATTTTTTTCTAAATTACTGTATAATGTCTAATTTTCTCTTTTCAAAACAAAAAACTGAATTTAAATCCAGTACCAAACGGGCCCTTATGCTTTTGAGTTAGTTGATAATTTTTTCAAAAAGATTTACATGATTTTCTTCATTGGTTTCAAAATGGCGTTGACCATTTCAAAAGCAAATTTTTTACTAAAAAATCTTTAGGCCAAAATCGTCAACACTATTTGTTACATTTTAAACCGAGTGTTGATTAAACTTATTTTGAATATAATATCATTATGAGTTTTGAAATCATCAAAAATCAATATTGGTTATTTTAGAGTCTTTGGATGCAAATACCTTATTTTTCTTTGAACACCAAAGACAACTTGAAAATATGGTTTTAAAATCCGACATTGGAACTTTACTTGGTTACTCTACTGTTAGTAATGCATAAAGAGAGTTTTTCAATAAAAGAACTAAGTAGTAGATGTATTTATGCATGCGATATTCTATGAAACTAATGACTCTTCCAAGGAGAAAAGCATAAATGATATTGTTGTAGATATGGTATTAAGCTTGAACGATTGGAGCTTAACAACAAATCAAAAGATGATTAAGTCCAACCTCAACATAAAGAAGATGAAGAGTTTTTGGAAGGATAGAATCCTCATCAATTAATCAAGGTATGTCTTCTTAAATATGTATGCTCAAATACTTAAAGCCTACGAAGACATCGAAACAAAAAATTTGGTGTGATTGATTATGATGAATTCTATTGAGTTGTTTTGATTGAATATTGTTTGTTTTGCTCAAGTCTTCAAAAATAATTACATGCTTTTCAAAATGATGTTTTCTCATTATTTTAGTTTTTGGTTTAATCATTTAATATCATTTTGAACTGATTTCAAATAAATACCTGCGAATATAGAGTTTTCGGCAAACCGAAAAGATTTCCGGTCTACCGAAAAAGTGGCTCAGAAACGCTAGTCTTTCTGCCAGAATCGGCAGACCGAAATCTTGTTTTCGGTCTATCAAAAACTCGCAGGAGGGCGAGTATTTAAGGTCTTTAAACGGTTTTAAATCATCATGTCTCATTTCTTCAATCTTATTTGAATTTTTATTTATGAGCTTAGTTTTGAGCGTCATATCATTTGCTCATATTGTGATTTAAATAAATTGCACAATACATATTGCTTAAACTCTTATATTTGTGCAAATGCTTATGACAAACACCATGCATAATGAATTGAATTATTTTATCTATATTGGTGATGTATTTAAACTCAAAATGACATGTTGTTTGAATTCAATGTTTATATTTTATAATTTTGTTATTTTGAATATTGCGCATGATTTTTCATCTTATAACTTTATGAGAACAAATTTTTGATGAATATCACATATAAGGTTCTCACTAGCTTTCAATACTTGGATTGACATTCTTTGAGTTTCAATGATTTTTTAAATTATGTGTTAAGAATTTATGACTTAATAAATTCTTGTCTTAAATGTTTCTCTTAGCTTGGATGTCTTATGCTTATGAGTATACTATTTGGCATTAATATCTCTCTTATGTGAATGATCTTTGCCTACTTTGATTATTGACTTTTTTGAAATCATGATTCACATATTGAGGGGAGCATATTTATTATTTGCTTGCGCTAAATTGATCATATATCTTTTAAATACATTTTTTTCAATATGCTCTTTATAGTTAGATGGAAATGAAGAAAAAGAAATTATTTCACTATTGTGCTTGAATGATTTGACTTTCTCTTATGCTTTGTGATCGATTATACTCGGAGAAATATATTTTCAATAAGTGAAATATTAAGATCTAGATTTGTCACGATCTTAATTTGATGCAACTTCTCTATTTTGAATATGCTATATTTGTCATACTTATTATCAACAATAGAAGAAGTTTTGCCAAAAATAAAAAGAATGCTCTTGTTTTCACTTTGGCATCATATTGTTGTTCAATCTTATGTTTGACATTGTTATTCTTATTTTGAAAATTGTTCAATTCTTGTTCCTCCACATCTCCTTATTACATAACATGTCATACTATATTTCACATGGGAGAAAATTGTTTGTGTATTGCTCTTTCATATACTTTTGTCTTAAATTTCAAATGGAGAAAGTAATATCGTGAACTAATATAGGGAAAAGAATATATTTTTTCCTGTATGATTGCTTTTGATTGAAATGTTATTGGTATCAATTTGGTCTTTATTTTTAATTTAAACTAATTGGTATCAACTTGGTTATTCACACAAATGGTACCCTTGAGCAAAATTTTTTTTCACAATTGGTATCCATGAGCTAAATTTTTAAGAAGTGGCATACAGTTGGTATCTATGAGGTTTTTTTTTTCAAATGGTATCTATGAGCAAATTTATTCAAAATATGCCACCCTTTATTAGTTTAAGGGGGAGTTTAAATTCTTTTTCCTAATTATATTTTGAAGGGGAGCATTCAAGGTTTAGTAAGGACACTTATCTCTATTTATTTCTTATCCTTACTCCTTTTTATATATATAAAAGAGATTTTTAAGGACTACTCAAATTTTTATTAGATTTTCTTAAAACTCTTTTCAACCTTATGCTTATTTTGCAAATATTTTAGAAGATTCATTCTTTACGAAACATCTAGTTTGAAAATTATTTTCTATCTTTTTAATGATGTCAAAAGGGGGAGAATAGTGTAGATTTATAAAATATTAGTTGTAGTGAAGAACATAGCCTAGGTTCGTGATTAGTATTTGTGTGATTAGGACCTAAATTTATTTATCTTTTTGGATGTAATGCCTCAGTTAGGTTAGTCTTAGAGCGTTTGTGCAGGTAATCTAGTTGAATGATGTTAGCTAATGTTTGCCTAATAATTTTGAAGAATAGTTAATAATTGGAACCGATGTCTAGTGGTGAAGAATAGTTTTTAACCAATTTTTCATATATTGAATTTAATTGATTTATCTTTATTGCTTGCTTTAGTTATAGTTTGATTCATCTTTACTTTCTTTATAATTTCAAAATTCCCATTTATTTGATTGTAGTTTAGGGTAATTTGATAGTAATACGTGTTCTCTATGGGATCGATTATTCTTGCCATTGGCAATTTTATCGTGATAGTTATAGGAAGAATAAATTATATTTGGTTGCCTAACGATAGACAAGGTTACTAAAAAGCCAATTTCGGTTCTACTAAAACTAATGTGGTTTTTGGTTACTATTAGAAGCCAGTTAGTTTTCACTCGAAAATAATTTGATTTTTATTCAAAACTACTCAATACCAATTTTTTTTTTTGTTTCTAGAATAGAAATAACCGAATTTTTTTTAGGAATTTAAATTTGTTTGAATTAGAAACTAATTTAGTTTCTGATTTTTACTTCTTAATTGACTATTAGATTCTAACAACCACGCCAAATAGTTAGAAACGGGCAGGAAAAATGCTTTTTAATTTCAAATATTAATTAATAAATAGTTTTCGACAACCACAGTGGTAACTAGAGAAGCTTAAATAGTAGATTGAAAAAAAAAATACAAATACTAGAAAAAAAGAGTAGTAAGGTTCAATGTTAAAAAAAAAAAACAGAATTTAAAATGAGAAAATGAAAAAATTAAAGTACATAAAGCAAAGAAGAAAAAAGAACCAAGATGAATTTAAAACGAGAAAATATAAAAAAAAAAAATAAATAAATAAAGTAAAGAAAAAAAAGTTAAAGTGAAGCTCGTGAAAATTCAATGGTGGATTGAAAGTGGGAAAAAAAAACTTCAAAAAGGAGAAAGATTGCAAAACAAAAAAAGTAATAAGGTTCAACACAAAAAAGAACAAAGAAAATGGGTTTCAAAAAAGTGAATTTGAAAAAGGAAAACTGAAAAATGGAATAAGTAAATGAAGAAGATGTAAAGTAAATAAAGTGAGTGTGAGAGGATTTGAACCAAGATATAGGTTGTGGGCCTATTCTAGGTCCTAGACTAACTCTTAGTTTCGGCTTATTTCTTTGACTTTATAGTTAATAAAGCTTTCCTGAGCCTTAGACCGTATAAAGTAAAAATATTTGTTCTTGTGCTCACAAAAAACTAATTATATGGTTCAAGTTGTATTTTATGTCATTATTTTTAAAAAGCTTGTATTCTATATTATTTTCCTATTAAAAAAAATCCTGCCTGGAACTTTTGAGAAACCTCTAAATTATTTTGAAAAATACCGCTTTTATTTAATTATGTAAAAGTATCATTTTTTAAAATTTTGTATCTTTTAATGATACTCGAGGTAACTAATCAAGTTACCTGGCATAACCAAGAGTTACTTAAAATTACTAATCTGATTACGTCAAGTAACTTGATCAATTACCTTAAGAACCCCATCAATTAGTAAAAAGTGATATTTTTATAAATATTTTTAGAAGTGGTATGTTTTCTAAATAATTCTTGAATTTTGTAAAAAGTTTGAAAATCCTGAATTTTGTAATTTTTTTTAAAAAAAACTTTATTATATAAATTCTAATCTTCCCTGTATTCATTTGTTGTACTAGTCTTTGAATTAATAATAGAGAAAATTAGGTGGATGACCAAATTTTAAAATTGTTTTAAGTAGATGTCTATGTCTTATAAGTTATAGCTAAAAGTCTATTCTTTTTAAAGTTTCAACTGTGGAATATTTTGGATTTTCATTTTTGTCATTTTTTTAATATGTTAGTTTTTTTTCGCTTTTATCAATTCTTTTACAATTTCTCTCTATCTATGTCATCGTTCTCCCTCTCCCTCCTTCTCTTTATCTTTCAACTCTCCTTCTCTCTCTCTCTCTCTCTCTCTCTCTCTCTCTCTCTTCTTTGAATGGGTAACCTGGGAAACCAGCCCACGTACCAGAGCGAAAAAGGAGTATGGGCCCGTATTAATCGACTACTTACAAACATGATAATTTTACACCTAATACCCTTTTTTATACCTTATTTTCATCAATACTTTTATTAATTTTTCTCTCAAAAATACTTGTTTTTGTGGTATACACTTCATGTCCAAAATACCTATATTTTAAAAAAATAATACCATATATACGACCTAGTCCGGGGAACTATTTTACTGTATGACCTGTCTCAAACATGTTTTTGGCATTTTTGTAAATACTTTCAGCCCACAATGCATGGTGGTATTTTTGCAAATATGGTCTTTAATCTTAACAAACAAATATTTAAAGAGACTAAGGTAATTGCATGTTTGTGGATTATCTACGATTGCTAACTTTGATAGATAACTAAGTTGGATTTTGGTAATTGATTTACACGACTTTGGGTGGCATTTTTCTAAATATTTCAGCTGAAAAACGCAGTGGCATTTTTGTAATGTTTGCAATCCTTTTTAAAGATGCAGGTTTTTAATATTAAATGTACTAAATGTATTGTTGTTGCTTCTTAGCTTAGTGGTTAGGCTACCAACTAACTTCTTTCTAAATGGGTTCATTAGTTTTTATTACTTTCATTAGTTTTTTTTTTTCCATTATTTTTATTACTTCCATTGTTTTTTCCATTCTTTTTTTATCTCTTTTCATTAGTTTCTTCCAAATTTTTCTTTTATTTCATTAGTTTCTTCTAATTGTTTTTATACATTATTTTCATTTTATTCCTTAGTTTAACCTGGTTTTTTCTTTTATTTAATTAGTTTCTTCCATCGTTTTTTGTTCATTTTTTTTTAAAAAAATCATTAGTTTCTTCCTCTTTTTTTATTTATTTTTTCTTCTATTAAATCTTTTTCCCTCCTCTTAGGACATATTAACTACTTTGTTTTTCCTCTAATTGTTACGAAATAAGAAAAATATGTTTCATTTTTTCTTTTTCATTTTTTTGCCCACATTTGGTTTCTAAGAAACTAGTTTAGTTTTCTTTTAGCAATATGCCCTATCTGCAAGTAAATCATATGTGGTTTCCTTTTAGTGAAATACCCTGTATGTAAGTAAATCACATGAAGCCAAAAAGGTTTCCAAGAGACTAGTTTGATTAATGTGCAGCAGAATATCTTGTATGTCAATAAATCACATGAAACCAGTTTGGTTTTTTTTAGCAAAATTTCCAGTATGTTAGTAAATCACAGGATACCATAAAGATTTCCTAGTTATATTTGATTTCCTTTTTGTGTAATGCCTTGTACATAAATAAATCATAGGAAACCACAAAGATTCCCTAGAGAGATCATGTTGGTTTCTTTTTAGCAGAATGCCCTGTACATAAATAAATCACAGGAAACTTTTGAAAATTACAAAGATTTCCTAGAAACCAGTTTGGTTTCCTTATAGCAATATGCCATGTATGTAAATAAATCACAGGTAACCAAAAAAGTTTCTAGGAAATCAGTTTGATTTATGTATAGCAGAATATCTTATATATAAGTACATCACAGGAAAACATAAAGGTTTTATGGAAACCAGTTTGATTTAGTAGAATTTCTTGTACGTAAGTAAATCACAAGACACTACAAAGGTTTCTTGGAAACCAGCTTAGTTTCTTTTTAGCGAAATGTCATGTACGTAAGTAAATCACAGAAAACCACAAAGATTTTTTAGAAACTAATTTTTTAGCAAAATGCTATGTACATAAGTAAACCATAGGAAACCTTTAGAAACCACAAATGTTTACTAGAAATCAGTTTGGTTTCCTTTTAGCATATTACTCTGTACATAAGTAGATCACATGAAACTGTGAAGATTTTCTAAAAACCAGTTTGGCTTTGTTTTTGCAAAATACCTTATATGTAAGTAGATCACAGGAAACTGCAAAGGTTTCCTGGAAACCAGTTTGGTACTTTTAGTGGAATGTATAGTAACTAATTTAGTTTCTTAGTAACCAAATTGATTGCTCTCATTGGTTTCTTGTTACTAACCGAATTAGTAACAAACTATTAGATTGGTTTTTGGTTATCAGTAAAAACTAATTTGGATTAGTTTTTAGTTTCAAGAGTAGCCATGTGCAGGGAGAACCCACGCGGCCTATGCGAGGGAAAGCCGTAGGCCATGCGCGGATCGTATCCATGCGGCTAGCAGCCCCTCACTCACGTGGCTCCGTCATTTCATTTTTTTTTATTTTAAATTGAAAAATAGTTTTTCATAAAAATTTAAAAGCAAGTAAAGATCAAAACATTTCTATGCATAATTTTATCAAGAACATAAAACATGAACACATATAAATCAAGAACATGCCGGAAACAAAAATAAAAAACAAACATGATCATTACCTCATACCTCATAGTAATAAAAAACAAACATGATCATTACCTCATAGTAATATCTAATCAAATAATCATTCAAACTCATTGAATCAATTGACCATCATACAAACTAGAGCATACTCTTAAAATGAACATGACCAAACATAATCAAACTTTCCGGAAATCAAAAACATCAATCAACAAGAGAATAGATCGGAGTAAAATATGCTAGATCAACAATAAAACCAAGCTTTGGTACCAATTGCTGGTATTCATTGGAATAAAATTCCGGAAAATATTTTCATAAAATCATTTTCAAGAACACCATAGTTTTGTAAAATATAGAAACGTAGCGGAATTGGTTGTTTAAAATTTTTCTCTTTATAAAACATTTCGGAACGTGATCTAACATAAATTAACTTTTGATCTAGACAAGAACAATACCCGGTGGGTGGTCACCTATTCTCAAAAGCCGTTTTATTGATCCGGTAAGTGGTCACCTTCTTGATTCCCAACAAAAGGATCCGCAGACGAATAAGAAGACAATCTTCTTGAACCGATTTATTCGGGATGGCCGAAACACCAAAGACGGCGAATCCCCTAGTGTGGCCGATTTTCCTTTGCTCTCCCTCTCTTTGTTTTTCATGTGACACTCTCTTCTCAAGGGGTGTTTCACGTGTAACTCATGTAATGTGCAGTCAGAGAACTTTTCTCTTAACTATAGAGAGATTAGTAAACCCTAATGAGCTTGTTGGGCTCAACTGATTATCAAATAACTATTGGGCTTTAATTTGAGCTAGACAGGGGACCAGATAGATCCATAAAACCCAAGCTCTAATGGACCATATACCCACAATCATAATTAACTTATAATTATGATTGGACCTTGTCCATTAATATTGGGGCACACCACTATAGGCCCAATATTGAACTCTTGGATTAAATGTCATTTATTTTCTGTGAAGCTTATTATCAAATAATTAGCTTGATCCATTTAGCATATACTATACCTGTAGACATACCCCCAATGCAATGCTATACTAGCATGGTGAAATTGCCGTATTACCCCTCTAGTACATATTTACCTTTGAGTTGCCATTTTTCATCTAACGGATAATAGTTGACTACGGTATTTATATCTGCTTAGACCTACACATTCAAATTCACATAGTGAATACCAGGACCCTGGTTTATATTATCTAAGTACTTGAAAAAACTCAAAGTGACATTATATGCATGGCATCTATCATGAAAAACGTTCTACACATTTCATATACCTTATCTTCCAAGATACTAGAGTTCGAATGATAAATCAGAACTAGTTCTTTAGTAACTTAAAAAGACAAAATACATGAAAGTAAATTCGTTAATCACTAGGATTAAGGTTTTCTACAGTAGTGCTAGATTAAATTAGAAATTTAAGTTACGACATTTAACCTTAAATTCTAATTTACTCGGTCCTGTTCGATGCTGTTATAACTTCCTTATAACACACTAGTGTTTCTATCCAAAGACTCACTTTGATAATTGGAGACTTCATTATGAAAATAGACAACACTACATTCTATGGCATAGTAAAGTATTCCATCTTCAATATGCAGAATGCGAACAATTTAATTTAGACATAATGAAATAAAGAATGTAATGTCTCCCACATATGAACTCATCATACGAATAATTCTTTATTACTCATTATATGTCTCAGAATCTTTAGATATTTGCATAAGATAAACATACACATCACATGTATGTCAATGGGATATAAATGAAATAGAAATTCATAACATGAAATTTATTAACAATAGATAGATAAAAAATAATCCGATAATAAAAATTCATAACATGAAATTTATTAACAATAAATAGATAAAAAATAATCCGATAATAAATTGTTTATAATGTCAAAATAATAAATTACTTTATAGGACATTATTCTAACAGCAGTAATAAGGACAATGGTGAATAGAGTAATTAGTAATTGATTTGATTATTAGTGATCAGAGTAAGCGGTAACCAGATTAGAACCGATAACTAATCTGGTTACTGGCTACCTGATCAATGAGGTACCTAAATTAGTAGCAACCAATAACTAGTAACCAAATTGGTTACAAGTTTAGTCTTTCAACTAAAAACTAGTAATCGCATCAGTAGTAACCAGTAACGAGTAATCAGATTGGTTACAAGTTCAGTCTTCTAACTGGTAACTAGGAAAAAAAATAAAAATAAAAAAATACAAGATTAATGAGGTACCTAGATTTGATTATAGTAATAAGATACCAAGTTCATTTATTTTAACTTATTTTCACCTTAACTTGAAAGTAACTTTACTATAATTGTAAAGTTTTTAAAGTGATGAGACAAATAAGTAATAATCAATTATTGATTGGTTATGTGTTACTGGTAACGTGTGACGAATTACCTCTCTTACAAGTTGCCGCTAGTTTTGAAAGCACTAACTAAATTGGTCATTGGTAACTAGATCAATTATTAGTAACTAGTTTTGTAAATGAAAATTAGTAACTAATAACCAGTAACCAGATTGGTCTTGTATTGAAACTAGTAACTAGTTTAGTCTTGTATTAAAACTAGTACCCAGATGGTGACTTGAAAATAGATTGGTTACATATAATCACATTAACTAGTGATTAGTAATGTGGCTGGTTACTAGTAACTAGTGATCAATCATTGATCTTTATAACTACCTATTAGTTTGAAACTAATAACTAGAGAAAACAGAAACTTTACCAGTAAGCAAATTGATTGGTAACTTGTAACTAATAATCAGAAAAACCAACAACTAAATTGATTAGTAGTAACCGAATTAGTTATAAGTCAACCAAAACCAGAGAAATAAGTAAACAATGATTAGATTGGTTACTTATTAGTAACTAGAGCAATTAGAAATTAATTGAATAAAAAAGGGAAAAAAAGAGTAATTCCTCCTATCCATAAGTCTAGAAAAAAGAATTAGATTTTCCTTTCTTCTAAAAAAAATAAAAGAGATAAAAATTAAAGATAAGGGAATTTTTAAAAATATATATGAAAAATAGAAAAAGTAAAAAGAATATAAGAATAAGAATTAGAGAAAAGAATATGGTTCAATGAATAAAAAAAAATTAGAAATGAGTAAAAAATTGGAAGAAAAAAATGTGAAACAAAACAAAAAATTTAAAAAAAAAAAAAGAATGAAAACTAGCATGGGAATCGAACCCAAGAAAAATAAAAGAAGAGCCAACCACTGGAACAACCATCATTTTCAATAGTTTGTTATGCTTTTTCATGAATAACACTGTCAGTTAAAAAGGTGATTTTATTTACAATAGTACCACCGCACTTTTGAGTCTTCACTTTTTCAAAAATACCAATTGTATGCCGTATAAAAACTATTTACTTCTCTCTACCGTATATGTGTATCTCTTTTCATTTTTTAACGGTAAAACCCAATAAAACTCTAATAATAATAGTAATTAGAGAATCACCCTCTTCCTCTTTGTCTAGCTGTGACCCCTCCCCTCCCCCCTTAAAAAAAAATAGGGAGAACTCATAACTATTATTTGGTTTTAGTTTTCAATACAACTTTGTCCTTGTTTGAGAATTTTATGTTGTTATACTGATGATTCTTAAGTTCGTGCGCGGTTTTCTATGCTCTACATGAGTCCACCACTATTGGATTTTTTCCTAAGATTTCATGGTACTTTTTTCTATTACTGCAAAATATATGCGAAGCTTTGGCCCGAGATTCTGGTTCAGGTACTTAAAATGTCAACAATCGATTCTTAATCTTGGGTATTGAATCTTCTGTTATTTCGCATTTGGTTCTGGAAATTTTGTAGTAGCAATGATCCCATTTTTTTTAAATGTTGGAGACTAAGAAAAATCAGCAGGGAAAACAAATGTGTAAGATAGAAAAGAAAGTATTTTTACTCCATTATTATTTGGTACGTAGAAAAAAAAAACTAAGATATTTTAAAATTACTATTTTGCCTTTTCCATTCAAGTTTTTGAATTAATGTATAAAGTTATTTTAAAAAATTCACTTTTACATATTGTTAAAAAAAAATAAAAATTCTTCTCATTCTCTTCATTTTTGGGGAAAAATATGAAACTCATGATTTTTTCTCCTTTCATTCCTTTTTATCTTACCAAACAACCCAATTATTTAATTTTCCTCTATTTTTCCGAATTTTTTCCTTCCTCTCCATTTTCTTTCCTACCAAACATAGCCTTAAAAGAAAAGGGTATTTAGAGCTTTCCTTCCATGTGCTTTGGTTCCAATAATCTCTCTATTTATGACAATGTGGATATGTGATGAACGTGATTTTCGATCTAGTTAAGAATTAAAGTGAAAACGATGCTGTTAATAGTCTTAGTTTAATCTTTTTCACGTGCTTACAAGGACCGAGAGAAGGCCGCAAACACAACCAAGTTTGCAACTATATTTGACACCCTCAAAGCTTCTTCTATTCTAAAATACATATACACCAATTTCTCTCTCACAAATTAGATTTGCATTCGGCTCTTAAAGCTAATGTCAATATGACTTTGTTCGTACAAAGATTGGAATCTAATTTTGAGAATAAAATTAAAATCGAAGTCAAGTGTCTTTCACATTTTTGGACTCTACGGTCGAAGAAGTAGATGAGATTGCAGCTTTATTGTTTTTCTCACTTTAAAAAGAAATTATTACTAACTATTTCATTTTGTTTAACGACAAGTTATACTTCACTGATAGACGACGTAAAGAATGACGCCCTCGATGATATTTTCCCACTTACTTTTTGAACTATAATAATGTGTAGATAAAATTTGGTCAAATGTTAATTCCATTCTATAATAAAGCAAACTTATGACATGTTTGCTAAAGAGTAATGGGAATAGTATATGGGGTAATGATTCCCATACAAAGGTTTATTAAAATGGAGGCGGCTATAGTAGGGGCGCCCCTACGTAAGGCCCCTGTTTATACACCGTTTGATGGGAATCTGTGGAGAATCTGTTTATACATAGATTCTCATCAAACGGTGTATAAACAGGGCCTTACGTAGGGATGCCCCTACTGTAGACGCGCCCTATTAAAATATTGAAAAGGGAAAAAAATATGTGAAGCCCATACAAATTTAGGAGAAAAGAATAAGAATACTTCCTCTACCAATACCTTAACAAGTCTGATTATCCGTAAACATTCTTTTCCTCCTTTTTAATTATTAAAATTGTAATTTACCCCTAAAAAATCTATCTACTTTAAATCGTACATGCATTTAAAAGGACAATTTAGTGAATATAACATATTCCCATTTCTTTTCCTGGGTTAAGTAAACAAATGAATAATATTATAACGAATATGATTCCCATTCTTATTAGTTTTAAGTAAATAACATACTACAAATAATGATTTCCATACCATTTTATTTTATTCCCATTTATTTTTTCTTTTATTTATTCCGATTACGATTACAGCAAAGTAAACATGCCATTAATACTAACATTACCATTCTTTCTCGAACCTATTCTTACTACAACTATTACTATTCTTTCTCGAACATATTCTTCTATCATTACCATTTTTTTCCATTCCATAATAAAGCAAAGTTAATAAACCTAACGTATGAATCAATTTTCTTTTCCATTCTACTTATATTCTTACTACTACCAAGACCATTCTTTCTCCAACCTATTCTTACTACTATTATTACCATTCTTTCTCTAAGATTGCTTTGCAACTAAACACCACTTAAACTCCAAGGCAGATTCGTGTGAGATGGTCGTTCTGCAGCTTGTACATCCTGACCCTAAATATAATAGAGCGGTCGACACTCAACTTCCCATCACGACTATTGTCGATTTTCTCCGGAGGGAGGTGCCCATCCACAAATTCAGCAGCTTCTGGCATGACTTGATGCTCATTAACTCTTGCCTGTGTCCCTGCCCATGTTGCCCACGAAGTCGCCGCTCAGCTCAATCTTTCCGCTATGGTCAATGAACTCGATAATATATTTTGCTTTCAAACCAAATGGAACCCGTATCTACCGTTGCTAGTCTCCTTTCTTCAACAAAACTTCACCATCTCTCCCATACTCCACTCCAACAGCAGATACACCCCATGGGTGTGAAAGAAGAATCTTGCTTGGTTTTCCATGATATTTCAGCCTCTGAATACCTCTTTGGGGGAACTTGAAAACCTCAAACTCGTCTTCCACTCCTAGTGTCTTGATGAAGGTGTATGGCTCACTTGTTTCTTGAATTGCCATTTGTGCATATTCAAAATTAATATGTTAAACAACACCCCTGCCCTACCCACCAAATAATTAGAACACACAAAGGCGCACATCATAAAACCGCATACAAATAATGGGGGAACATTTGATATGAAATGTGATACTTATTTCAGTTAACATGAAATATAATCAATAAAGTAAACTTACATTTTAGTTGGGAATTGAATCAGTATAAAATGACGGCTAAAAAGCATATGAAACAGCATAGAAGCATAAAAATTAACAACACAACTCCAATACCACAATCATGTTGCAAATAATGGTATGAATAGCCTATGAAACAGCATAGCCGTATAACAACACAACTCCATTAAGACCATCATGGATCCAATAACGATACAAATCGCCATTTCTCTATATCATCAACCAAACACCTAAACAATGCATAATAAATCATTACTTAATATAATTAATTGTGGCCAATTTACAAGTATCACAACAATGCATAACAACTCATTAATCAATGTAATTGATCAAAGCCAACTTACAAGTATATAAGTAGAGAAGAGAACCTTCATTTACTACACTTGATACCAACTAAATTAACCTCCAACTTTACAGACAGGCTCATCAGCACTAAAACTTGACTTAACCAAGAATGCGACAAAATCAACAGTCTTACCCAAAACCCAAATCCGATAAAATTGGCATGAAACCATAAAACTCCACAAACAAAATCTTAAATCTATGAGTCAAGAGAACCACAAAAAAAACGAACCCCAAACCAGCGCTGTGTCAAGACACATTAACACCTTAACAAATTTCTTGTATCAAAAATTATTTCTAATATGAAGTTAAGAAATACTAATCTGTAATATCCCATTCTATGAGCTAAGAAAACCATAGCCCAAACGACAGAACCTCAAACAAGCGGGGTTTCAAAAAAAATCTCTAATACAAAGATAAGATAGACTAATCCGTAAAATCCCACACTGTGAGCTAAAAGAACCATTGCCAAAACAACAGAACCCCAAACCAGTTATGAAAGAATTCCTTGGACGAAAAAAAAGAGTCGCTTATACATATTTATGAAAGACTAATCCGTAAAATAGATTCTGTAAAAGTAAACAAGCTCCATTCAGAGTGTTGTTAAAAATGGGGAAGATTAAAAAGATTCAAAACAAGACTCATAGATTAAAAATGGGAAACAAACGAACAAAATACACTGAAATAGCCGTCTTTCTTGTCAACCCAAAGAAGTGAACAAAGGATCGAACAATAGCAAATGAATAGTGGCGGAGTGAATTGTGGCGAATGAATATTGCGCTTTTATACCAGCATTCTAGGCTTCTGCCATGTCGTTTAAGATCGTTTTAAACCTGCGTATTCTTCTTAAAATGCCGAATCATTTTACAATCCGAGCAGTGGTATGTCGTTTGAAACCATTTTATCAATGTCGTTTTTCTTGTGAAAAACGACCGACCGTTTTAGAATCACTCCCTTCGAACCCATCTGTCAAAAAATAGCACAAACGTATCTGACATGAGCCCGGCCCAAGAAGCCCGGGAGGGTCAAACGTAATACCAAACACTGAGCCGAGGCCCAAACACACAATCACGAGTGAAAATTCATAACTATTATTGGTTTTAGTTTTCAATACAACTCTGACCTTGTTTGAGAATTTTATATTGTTATACTGATGATTCTTAAGTTCTTGCATGGTTTTCTAGGCTCTACATGAGTTCATCACTGTTGAATTTTGACCCTGAGATTTCATGAAACTTTTTCCCATTGCTGCAAAGTATACGCGAAGCTTTGGCCAGAGATTCCGGTTCAGGTACTTAAAATCTCAACAATGGGTTCTTAATCTTGGGTATTGAATCTTCTGTTATTTCGCATTTGGTTCTGGAAATTTTTGAAGTAGTAATGATCTCAATTTTTTTAAACATTGGAGACTAGGAAAAATTAGCGGGAAAGTAAATGTATAATATTAAAAAAAAAGGTGCTTTTACTCTATTATTTTTTGTACGTAACAAGGAAAAAAAATTAATATATTTGAAAATAACTATTTTATCTTGTCCATTTAAGTTTTAAAACTAATTTATAAGACTTCTAAAAAATTCACTTTTACATATTGTTAAAAAAAATTCCTTCACATTCTCTCCATTTTTGGGAAAAATAACCCACCATTTTTTCCCCTTTCATTCCCTTTTCTCTTACTAAACAACCCAATTTTTTAATTTTCATCTATTTTTCCAAACATTTTCCTTCTCCCTTTTTCTTCCTACCAAACATAGCCTTGAAAAGGGTATTTAGAGTATTCCTTTCATGTGCTTTGTTTCCAATAATCTCTTTATTTATCAATGTAGATATGTGATGAACGTGATTTTCGATCTAGTCGAGAAATTGAAGTGAAAAAATGCTGTTTATAGTCCTGGTTTAATCTTTTTCTTTGAGGACACGCTTACAAGGACTGAAGGCCGAAAACACAACCGGCTTTTGCAGCTATATTTTAATCCTCAAATCTTCTATTTCTACAATATATATACACCAATTTCTCTCACACAAATTAGATTTGCATTAGGTTCTTAAAGATAATTTCAATATTACTTTTGTTCGTACAAAGATTGGAATCTAATTTTGAGAATCAAATTAATACGAAGTTATGTGACTTGCACAATTTTGGACTCTATGGTTGAAGACGACGACGAGCTTGCAGCTTTATTGTTTTTCTCATTTCAATAAAAATTATTATGAACAATATCATTTACGTAAAGAACACCCTCGCTGATATTTTCCCAATTATTTTTTGAACTATAATGTGCGGAGAAAATTCATAAATACCCATTTTCCAAACTATATCTTCATAAATACCCTTTCTTTTTATTTCATATATATCCATTTTCATACATATTTTGTAAAAATATAAACCACTTCTATTTTACGCAATAAAATATATACCATATATTTCATGCAACTAAATATAGACTATATTTTACATTTTATGAATAAAAATTACATTAAAAATTAATACCTGTATACTATATGTTAAATTAATAATAATAAATGTAAACTGAAATTCATATCGTAAATAAACAACCGTTCAAATTTTACACATAAAATATATACCTCATAAATAAAATTTATTTTGTAAATATGAACTCATATTTTACATATAAAATGTGGACCATAAAAACAAACATTTTCGATAAAAAAAATTAAAAACAAATATTCATGAAAATAAGTTTTAGAAACGAGTAGGCGTAAATTTCTCATAATGTGCAGATATAATCCAGTCAAATGTTAATTTCATTTCATAATAAAGCAAACTTAATACTAATAGCAAACTTAATACCTAACAGATGAATTAATTTTTTTTTCTATTCTACTACATTATCATTCTTTCTCCAACCTATTCTTACTACTGCCTTTACCATAATAAAGCAACTTTAATATACATAACATATGAATCAATTTTCTTTCATATTCTACTCCTATCCTCACTACTACCATTACCATTCTTTAACCTATTCTTACTGCTACTATTACCATTCTTCCTCCAAGATGGCTTTGCAACCAAACACCACTTAAAACTCCACTGCGGATTTGAGTGAGATGGTCGTTAACAAAGCGATCAACACTCAACCTCCCATCACAATTATTGGGAGACGCTCACCCAAAAAAAAAAGCAGCTTCCGACATGACTCGATGCTTCATTAACTCCTTGCCCGCGTCGACCATGCCGCTTGGGGGGATGGGCCACAACAATCTTTCTGCTCTGGTCAATGAACTCGATAATATATTTTGCCTTCAAACCAATTGGATTCCTTTCTTCAACAAAACTTCACCCAAAGAGGTATTTAAAAGCTGAAAGTATCATGGAAAACCAAGCAAGCTTCTTCTTTCACACCCACGGAGATGGCGAAGTTTTGTTGAAGAAACAAGTGTAGTAATTGAAGGTTCTCTTCTTATATATTTGTAGGTTGGCTATGATCAATTACATTGATTAATGAGTCGCTATGCATTGTTTAGTAGGAGGTGTTTAGTTTGTTTGTGATACTTGTAAATTGGCCACAATTAATTATATTAAGTAATGATTTATTATACATTGTTTAGGTGTTTGATTGATGATATAGAGAAATGGCTATTGTATCGTTATTGGAACCATGATGGTCGTAATGGAGTTCGCGTTATTATACAAATATGCTGTTTCATAGGCTATTCATATCATTATTTGCACCACAATGGTGGTATTGGAGTTGTGTTGTTAATTTTTATGCTTCTCTGCTGTTTCATATGCTTTTTATAGCGTTCATTTTATACTGATTTAATTCCCAACTAAAATGTAAGTTTACTTTATTGATTATATTTCATGTTTAACTAAAATAAATATCGCATTTCATATCAACTGTTCTCCCATTATTTGTATGCAATTTTATGCTATGTGCTTTTGTGTGTTCTAATTTTTTGGTGAGTAGGGCAGGAATGTTGTTTAATATCTTAATTTTGAATGTGCGCAGATAGCAATTCAAGAAACAAGTGAGCCATATACTTTCATCAAGAAACTAGAAGCGGAAGACGAGTTTGAGGCTTTCAAGTTCCCCCAAAGAGGTATTCAGAGGCTGAAATATCATAGAAAACCAAGCAAGCTTCTTCTTTCACACCCACGGAGTGTATCCACTGTTGCCAATCTGACCTTTCTTCAACAAAACTTGACCATCTCTCCTATACTCCACCCCAACAACAGATACACCCCATAAATGTGAAAGAAGAAGCTTGTTTGATTTTACTTCTTTGAGGGACTTGAAAGCTTCAAACTCGTCTTTCATTCCTAGTTTCTTGATGAAAGTGCATGACTTACTTGTTTCTTGACACAGCATAAAACCACATACAAATAATGGGAGAATAGTTGATATGAAATTTGATACTTATTTCAGTTAACTTGAAATATAATCAATAAAATAAACTTACATTTTAGTTAGGAATTGAATCAGTATAAAATAAACGCTATAAAAAGCATATGAAACAGCATAGAAACAAAAAAATAACACAGCTCCAATACCACCATCATGGTGCAAATGATGGTATGAATAGCCTATGAAACAGCATAGCCGTATAACAACACGAACTCCATTATGACCATCATGGTTCCAATAACGATACAATAGCCAATTCTCTATATCATCAACCAAACACCTAAACAACGCATAATAAATCATTACTTAATATAAGTATCACAAAAAAACCAAACACTTTCTACCAAACAATTCATAACAACTCATTAATCAATGTAATTGATCACAACCAACCTACAAATATACAAGTAGAGAAGAGAACCTTCATTTACTACACTTGATACCAACTAAATTAACCTCAAACTTTACAGACAGGCTCATTAGCACTAAAAACTCAACCAAGAATGCAACAAAATCAAAAGTCTTACCCAAAACCCAAATTCGACAAAATTGGAATGAAACCATAAAACTCCACAAACAAAATCTTAATCTATGAGCTAAGAGAACCACAACAAAAATGAACCCCAAATCAGCGCTGTGCCAAGACACATTGACACCTTAACAAATTTCTTATATCAAAAATTGTGTCCAATACGAAGTTAAGACAGACTAATCTGTAGTATCCCCATTCTATGAGCCAAGAAAACCATAGCCCAAATGACAAAACCTCAAACGAGCGGGGTTTCAAGACACATTAACACCTTAAGTTTCCACTATTAAAAAAAAATCACTAATACAAAGATAAGATAGACTAATTCGTAAAATCCCACACCATGAGCTAAAAGAACCATTGCCAAAACGACAGAACCCCAAACCAGTAGGGTCTCAAGACGCATCAACACCTTAAAAAAATTCCTTGGACGCAAAAAAAAAGTCCCTTATACATAGTCATGAAAGACTAATCCGTAGAATAGATTCAATAAAAGTAAACAAACTCCATTCAAAGTGCTGATAAAAATGGGGAAGATTAAAAAGATTCAAAACAAGACTCATAGAATAAAAATGGGGAAACAAACGAAAAAAATACCTTGAAATGGTCGTCTTTCTTCTCAATCCCAAAGAAGTGAACAAAGGATTGAACAACAGCGCAAATGAATAGTGCGCTTTTATACCAGCATTCTAGGGCTTCTGCCATGTCGTTTAAGATCTCTTTAAACTTGTGTATTCTTGAAAACGCCGAACCACTTTACAATCCGAGCAGTGGCATCTCATTTAAAACCATTTTACTGGTATCGTTTAGAATCACTCCCTTCAAACCCATTTGTCAAAAAAAAACACAAACGCATCAGACATGAGCCCAGCCCAAGAAGCTCAGGAGGGCCAAACGCAATACCAAACACTGAGCCGAGGCCCAAACACCCAATCAAACTGAGCCCCATTATTTCAACAAGGCCAGAACGCACAAGAAGCCCAGGAGGGCCGAACACAATACCAAACACCAAACACTGAGCCGAGGCACAAACACACAATCAATCAACAAGGCCAGAACGCTCAAGAAGCCCAGGTGGGCCAGGCCAAACACAATACCAAACAATGAGCCGAGGCCCAAACACACAATCAAAACTGAGTCCCATTATGTCAACAAGGCCAGAACGCTACAAACATATGATAGACAGTCACCAGAACAGAAAGAAATTGTCACTAGAACAAAAAAAATTTAATTTCAGCCTAAAATACAAAATGGAGTAGAAGAAAAATTGAAGTACCAAGGAAAAAACTATCATATCTATAAAAAAAAAAAAGAGAGATAATATTTCGAAAAAGACATACAAAATAGATTGATCGGATGTGTGTTAAACAAAATGAAACACGAAGAAAGATTTAATACTAAAATTAAAAGAACAAAAATTGCTAAGAGAGACGAATATGTGAGATCATGGTAAGAAATAAAAAGATAAATTTCGATAAAACATAAAAAATAGATTATCGGATGAGGCTTTAGAGAAAAAGAAAGCCGAAGAAAGATTTAATACAAAAATAAAAAGAAAAAATTGCTAAGAGAGACGAATATGCGAGATCATGGTAAAAAAAAAAGAGAAAATTTCGATGAACAAAAAAAATAGACTTATCAGATTTCGTTATGAGAGCAATGTTTTTTTTTAAAAGAAAAATATATAAAAAAAATTGAGAGCAAATGGAATAAGGAAATAGAAAGTATTTCCATTTTATATCTTAGCATACTAATGAACGAATATGTTATCTATTCGTAATCACTGCTTTTTATTCCTCTTTATACCATTTTTACTTGTATTACTACTTACTGTTCATTTGATTATAGATTAGTTTATGTAGCCTATGTTTCGCTATATATGCAACTATTATCTAATTTTAGACTAAATTTACTTGCTAAGTCCAACTAGTAGTGTGGCTTTATTAAATAACTTTAAGAGAAATAAGCTTAAATATTTGAGGAGTGATAAATCGACTCTAATGTTTCTAGCTTTAATAAATTATTTTTAAAAAGATAAACTCAAATATTTTTGCAGAAATAAATTTATTCTACTGTTTGAGTGTTTGATATGTAAACTATACTAAAATATCTCATATTTAAATGATATTACAAAATATAATGGAACAAAAAAAATAGACCTACCTGAAGGGGAGGGGGAAGAGACGAAAGCTCGACTGATAAAGATTCTTCTGACTTGTGCGGAAGGGGAAAGAAGGGAGACAAACGGAAAGAAACGATAGATCCGCCATGGAACTCATCAGATCTGTTGGTGAGGGAGATGATGACAAAGTCTCTTGAGAGAAAAAAGAATAAGAAAAAGAGAGAGATAACAGAAAGAGATTGATGATCTTGTTTTAGGAGAGAGACCGAGATGAACACGAGAGGAGAGAACAGAGACGAATATGTGAGAGAAAAGAAAACAAAGCCTGTTGAGAGATAAGGGAGAGATTGAGAGAGAGAGAGAGAGAAATGGTCTGCCACTGTATTTTAGTGGAGAGATGAGATTATTACAAGAGAGGAAGAGAACAGAGAGAGATGCTCTGTCTAGGGTTAAGGTTGTATTCTAAAAGAGAGAGAGAGAGAGAGAAGAGAGATGTGAATATGAGAGAGAGAGAGAGGAAAAGGCGAGAGAACAGAGTGATAGATGCCGTCTAGGGTTAGATTGTATTTCGGAGAGATGAGAGATGAAAGATGACACTTGTCATTTAGCAAAACTACGAAATCATCTGGGCTGGGCTGGGCTGGGCTCAAGGCCCATTATCCGGTCAATTTATCTCTCCGGTTTTTAATATAGCAAATTCGGCAAAAACAAAAAATAAAGAAAATAAAAATGAAATAACAAATAACTCTAATTTAAAATTTTATATGACTTGCACTTGCAAGGTCAGTTATTTTTTAAAAAGATGATCAGTTTAAGTTATATTACTCGATTAAAAAAAATGACGTGTTTTAATCATTATGTAAAAAGTGTGTGAAGGTCAATGCCTTAATTGCCTTGATGGGTTTGTAATTTGTATATACTTTTAGATTTCATTTGGCATGCACGATAAAATTTGACTATTTTTAAAAGAATAGGATAGAATAATATGAAATTATAATCCAATTATATTTTATATTTGGTGTGCTACATTCATAATTTTAATTAAATAACGAATTTACATTCAGTTTTTTAAAAAAAAATAGGACTTAACTAATGACCACCACTTACTACAAATTTAAAGGAAAATAACACATACACACACTCTACCAAGGTTTGAACCCTTGACCCCCCCAAACTCACACACTCAACCCTCAAATCTTAGACCAACTAACCTATCCCTAGTTGGCTACGAATTTACATTCATAGTTTTAGATAAATAACAAATTTTAAGGTTTGATTCTTTATAAAAATACCATTTTTAAAAATTAATTTAAAAAAAATACCATTTTTAAAACTCAATTTTGTAAAAATATTATTTTTAAAAAATTAATTATAAAAATACCACTTTAAAAAATATATATTTTGAAAAATACCACTTTTAAAACTTATTTTCGGAAAAATACCATTTTTGTAAAACTATTAGCAAAAATACCGCTTATAAAAATATTTTAAAAAATACTATTTCTGATTTTACCACTTTTAAAAGTTAGTTCCAAAAGTGCCATTTTTTACAACTTCAAAAACATTATATTATTTTTAATCAAATTTATATTCCCTCATAATTCCAAATTCTTAAGAGCTCGTTTGGTACACAGGACTGGATTGGATTGGAGTGAACTAAACTAATAATTAGGATTGGACTAGACTGGACTATTTACTGTATTTTTTTGGCGTAACACAGGATTAGAGCATAAACATATAATAAAAATTTTATTAATATAGTTTTCATAATTTTTTTTTTATGAAATAAGAAGATAAATATTTCATAAATTAGAGATAGAAAATTAAACAATAATAAAATAAAATAATATTTTTTATTTTATTTTTAATAATTATTATATATTTATTTTTTTTTAAATGGAATATGCATTTTTTTTATTTAAGAAAAGATCAAAGATAAAAAAGCATTTTATCCAAAAAAATTGCAAAAAAAAAAAAGTCATGATCATTAAAACTAAATAAACTCAAGTTCTAAGTAGGACTATTTAGTGTCAAGGGAGACACTATTTTGAAGTTTGGACTCTTTTGTCCAATCCACTTAAAGTCCAGTCATTTTCTATAGTTATATGCCCCCAAACAGAGCCTGAGAGCCTAAAATATCCTCTTCTAAAAGTATTATTTTTAAAATAAATTATTTTAATCTAATTTAATTCTTCTTATATACATACACTAGACATATGATTAATTTAATTTAATTCAATCTCATTTTTATCTTATATTCCAAACTCGATCTTAGAGTCACATCAAAGAAATAGAAGTCACTCCCACCTTTTATTCTTTGTTTTTTGTTTTTTTAGAGTCCCACCCCATTTGCTTCATGAAATATAATTTAATTCAATTGTAACATAATTTACAAGGGGAATTTACACCTAGGGGGTCTAATAAATCCTTGTGATGAAAAATAGGACTCACTCATTAATATTTTCAAAACTAACCCCAATTGCCATGTCACATATATAAAATTACTTGGATACCCTATTTCTTCAACAAACTTCAAACTACTTTAGCCACCATCACCGGTCTCGATCCCGACCCTGACGACGGCGCCTCCACTCGACTAGGGTCGAAAATTTTCGACCGTAGTCGAACTTGTCCGACTACCTCTCCCGGTTGTTCTGATCATTTTTCAACCAGTGGCCGAAAAATTTCGACTCCAGTCGACAATATTCGACTGCAGTCGACAATATTCGACTGGGGTCGAACCACCATTCGACCGTAGTCGAACAATTCGACTGGGGTCGAAGCCACCGGTCGAAAATTTCGACCGGCGTTCGACCACCTCTCTCGGTTGTTCCGATCGTTTTTCGACCAGTAGCTGGAAAATTTCGACTCCAGTCGAAAATAGTTGACTGTGGTGTTCGACCGTAGTCGAAAATGTTCGACTGGGGTCGAAGCCACCGGTCGAAAATTTCGACCGGCGTTCGACCGTAGTCGAAAATTTCGACCTCAGTCGAACGTAGCCGGCCGTCTTCTCGGCACCGCCTCCGTCACTTTTGATTTTTTCGACTTGGTCGAAAATTTTCGACTAGGGTCGAGTTAGGGGTAATTTTGGAACTCCGAAATATTCATTAAATGACATGGCATTAAAAGTCCTCTTTTTGTAAATGGTTTATAAGTTGTCTCTTTTTTCATCACATATATTAAAAGAGGGTCAAAATTGATAATCGCCCAATTTACAATGGTGTCTGTTCCGCTGCTGCAAAGCCAATGGGCTAAACAAAATATATAGACCATTCTTCTCTAAACGCTCCAATAATCATAATAATCAATGCCTCTTAAAAATATTATAATCAATAAAAAAATACCCTTTTTTTTAGAGGAAAAAAAGTACCTGTATTATATTAAAGCTAATGATTTTTTCCCTTCTTTTTATTTCTTTCTTTCAATATTTTATTGCAAATCTAGTCCATTCCGAGAAAAGAAAAGAAAAAAATATTTACTCTGCTCCAATGACGTAATCAAAATTTTTGATACCCTGTACGGCTGTACTCTAATATCCATGTTCATGCGAAATCATGCCAAGCCTTGCCAGGTCCTATCACCATCATCTTTTAAAATACCAACTCCTCTGCTTTACTCTATACAGGGTGTATACAAATAAAGACGTGATGGGACAAATCACCACCTTTCAAAATAATCTTCAAAATCGAGCAAAACTAATTCGTGTGTTATTGACCGTTGGATGGAAAAAAGGTCAAACACGTATTAATCTCCATTCCACGTACTATTGTACTCTCTGTCCAATGCTAAGATTACCAATTGAATAGTTACACGTGGCCTTTTAATTCAAATTTACAGATACACACATTCATGAATAGTTTAATGGGAGGCAAGGTAACGTGTAGACGGGATAATTATCAAAAAAGAATAAATAAAAAAGAAAAGAAAGAAAGGAAACGTGTGGATGGGTTATTTAAATTTAATTTCCTTAGTCTTAGTGGGGAGTCTATCTCTAGGGCCATTCATTCCCCTATTCATAGCCCATAGGGTTTTAGAGACTTTTTGTTTTTTTGAATAAATGGTTCCAGAGATTCTAGTGGATAAAAATTGAGGAACGTAAATTGTGGTCTTCATTTTACGGGTTAATTATCAAACAATAAATAAAAAAGAAAACAAGAAAAGAAACGTGTAGATGGGACTTTTATTATTTAAATTTAATCTCTTTTTCTTTTTTTTAAAAAAAAAGTGGGGCTTAACTAATGACCACCACTTACTACAAATTTAAAGAAAAATAACACACACACTCTATCAAGGTTTGAACCTCTGGCCCCCCAAACTCACACACACATCCCTCAAGCCTTGGACCAACTGAGCTAGCCCCAGTTGACATTTAAATTTAATCTCCTTAAGTCATAGGGTTCCAATGATACGAAATACTAAGATAGATACGAATATGGCCTTCATTTTACCTATACCAATTAAAAAAATTAGAGCAAAAAAATCCAAATTGAGATCATTAATTAGAACTATAGTAGTTATTTTCCTAATGTATTTCATTAATAGAGTTATTAATTTGTAAAAAAAAAAACATGATGAATTATTAGTTAATTGTTTCTGTTGACAGAAGTTTTGTCAACAATGAATTTTGAGATTTATGAGATGTGACTTATGTGTGAAACGAATTGAAAAATAGAGCAAAGTAAAGAAACAAGAATTTTATAGTGGTTCAGTCTCAAAAAAGATGAGCCTACGTCCACTGTTCTTTATGAATTACAAGAATGTCTCTAAGTCTTAAAGTGGGAGCAAAGAGAGAATTACATAGAGAATGTATTGTAAAGTAATTGTGGGATGATAAATAATAAGACTGAGCCTCCTTTATATAGGTTAGGGTGGCTTTAGGTTCCCCAATTTTGCGAATAGGAATCTATATAATAAAATATAATATAATATTGAGATTGGGTGACTACATAATATTAGGTAATTATTTTCTCCTTAATTAGCTAGTTGCTTTTTTTTAGGGATTAGGCAAGTCAACTATTTATGGTAGTAAAAAAACCACATAACAACTGGCCCCCAGCTTTTAATGCGTCCTTGACGTGTTGAAAGCTTTCTTCGATAATTAGTTGGCACGCCATTATAAACAATAGTTCTCTCTCAAGTTTTCAACTGAACTTATTGTAAGTTCTCTTGATTCTTCTTTGTCGATGTTGACGATTGAGTTGATAGGTGTAAAGCAGTGATCAAGCAGTGCCATCACACTCTTGTTGACATCTCTTTTTCGTAGATAAATGAGTTAACCTTTTGTAAGTGTAATAAGGATCGAACTCTTAGTACACTGAAAAACGTCGCTTCTCCAATAACAGGAGCAAAAGTAAAGTATGCGACTAAAAAGCGATCTCATTAATCTTCCATAGAAACTTATGGAGAAGTAGGAAACGCTTAAGAACTATGTCGTTGTCGATGCGATTGTTTACTAGTAGAGCATTGAAGAGGCTGTAAAATCTTTTAAAGAAGATCTTTTCTCAATTATAAATTTGTAATAATGCTCGCATTGTAGAAGTATACTTCTTATTCTGAAAGCCTCGATCTAGACATGATGCTTTTTCGTTGAAATCTTGAAGGCGAACAATGAAGTCGCCAAGAAACAAAACAAAGTGTGCTACCCTAAAGACATAGTTGATGACACCTACGTCATTAAAGAGCAGCTCGTAGTAGTTGAATTAGTGAATGACATGAATTCTTTTTATGCTTCTTAGTAGTTTAAAAGGGTGTCATATTTCGAATTTTTCTGCAAAATATTAGAAAATTCAAAAAATACTGAAAGTAAACAAAGATGTAAAAAATACCCGACCATTGAGTCGCACGCTATTTGGCTGAGCTCGCATTTTCTTTAAGACGCTTTGCTTCTTAAAATAAGAGTCAAGCTGTTTCATAGGATAGATTCTTAGCTCGTTATTCAATTGGATATAAATCATAGAAATCGTTAGGCCACCTCGCATATTAACTTGAGGTTCCATGTTTGAAAATCTTCCATAAGGTATAAACCTGTAGGAACTGTTAGGTCATTCTGAAGATTCAGAATTTCATGTCATGTCGATAACTTAAAAACAAGTTAGATAGATCTTTACGCTCTTGCGATTTAAATCCAATAACTTAATACGGATTTTAAGCATTAGGATAGGTTAGGTCACTTATGAAAAATAACGAGTGTGAGTGATACAAACTCAAATGTATTTTTCAAAAATTCCATGTCAAAATAGAATGAATAGTAATATATCACATTGAACTATGGACGTTTTGCTTAATCACTTGTTTGTTTGAGGAGGGATATCGTATAATCCGATATGCTAAGGCATGAAGCGAGGAGAAAATCTTAATATTTTGAGGAATTTTAGAAATTCGGCGATCCAAAATTCCAACCTCTCTAATATGAACGTTTACATAGTTCCTTAGGAAGTGAGTATGAGATTACATAATCTGATCCCACTGCCCCCCGAGTTTTATGGTATTCAAAGATGACCACAAAACTACAAAAGACGAACCAATAGAATAAGATATATCAAGATGATAAATTGAAGGAATAATGCCTTTATTAATCAATTCGAATGACGAATAATTCTCCCAGTTTTATGGTGTTACAATAACTACCATAAAACTGTAAGTAGACAACGCATAAGAATGAAGATAGATCACAGGAGGAAAATGCATAAATTTTTATTGATGGAGTCATCAAAATATATGAAGATATCCCACGAGCTAGTAGTCACATAATAGTCGATACGAGATAAAGAGACTTGAGAAGAATTACTGATAGTAGCAATGAAAATTCATATAGTATGAAGAACTCTTACTTAGGGAGCTCGAATATGTTAGAGCTCGAATATAATGGAGCTCGAATATGGAGAGCTTAATAATCGAGAAGAGATCTTGTCGAGGTTTAAATCGAGTGACGATCTCGTCTAGGTCGAAGATAATAAATTCGAACATGGTGGAGAGCTTGCGTAATAGAAAGCTCAATGATCCAGAAATCTTGAAGGCCTGAGAAACAGAGTGAAAATCTCGTCAAGATCAAAGATAGTGAGGAGCTCGAATATAATGGAGCACTATTGTAATAGGGAGCTAGAATATAATGGAGAGCTCTTGTAATAGAGAACTTGAATATGGAGGGAGAGCTCGCGTAATGGGGAGCTCATATATAATAAAGAAGCTTGAATATGAAGAGCTCAAGGACCGAATAAAGATCTTGTCAAGGTATGATCAACTGAATGAAGATCTCGTCGAAGTCGCATGTTTGTATTCATTCAATCTTACAGAGATATGTCTCAACCATGAAGTGTATATATTCTCAACCTAGAGAGGCGTCCCTCAACTATAGGTGTGAGCCGACCAGCAAATTTTTCTCACTTACATGAGCACATCGATAGTGATTATCAACTTTAGTAATCCCACATCCTTCGTCGAGGCCAATTTAGTTAAGGCATCCGCTTAGCTATTTTTCCTACGAGGTAGTAGCTGAATATTATATGCAATAAATGTTGAGAAGAGACATTGTACTTCTTGCAGATAGGCTAACATCTTCCCTCCTCTTGCTTGGTAATTATCAATTACTTGGCAAACAACTAATTGAACACCTCAATTATCTCTAACTTCATCTCTTGTGTGAGCTTAAGTCCAATAATTAGTGCTTCATATTCTACTTCATCATCCGATGCTAAAAATCCAAGGCAAAGTATACAATGAATATTATACCCTTCTGGACTGATTAACATCAAATCTGTTAGGAATTATTAGCCCAAGATTGACTACCCAAGAGGGGGGGTGAATTGGGTTTTAAAACTTTTTGTGGAACTTTTCAAGTATGTAAAACCAT
>JXTC01000013.1:1020153-1049107 GCA_002914845.1 Trema orientale | reverse complement strand
AGTCAAGGTGAGCTTTTTATGGAATTTAGAATTGGTAATTTATTTCTTTTGCTTTAGCTCTTAAATTAAAGCTTTTATTTGATGAATAGAGGTCCTAAGAAACCTTATACATTACTGGAAGAATAGAATTTAAGTGGAGGATTAAAGTTAGACTTAAAGCCCTAAAGTGTGCTAGTTATAGATTTAAGTGTCTTCATGTGTGTTAGATTACGTTTTTCTATTTGTAATCTGATTTCCTAAACTTAGAGTGTATTTATGGATCCTATTACTTATTACACTTATTTGGTGGCTGGTAGGGATATCATACAAGTGTAAAAGCGGGTTTAAACTTTGTCTAAACTAAAAGGAATTCAAGTGCACCTAAGTTGTTCTAAATGATTCTCTTTGAGGTGTATATATGGGAATTGGCTTGTGAAATATTATTGCAGGTTTAAAACCATGATTTTAATCATGTGGGGATGTCTTAAAAATAGGGGAGGTGCTGTCCAAATATTTTTAAAACCAAATGGTACCATTTAGAAGCAAATGGACTAGTTTTTATGAAAGTAGGTGACATTTTGGTTCGTTTTGTGATTAGGCTTCCTTATTTTGTAGAAGTTGTGATTCAATCTTGTGCTTGTTTCTTTAAGCATTTTACATTGTAGTGATCATCTTAGTGATAAAATTGATATCAGGTCTTCCACACACCTTGCCATAGAGGATACTGACCCTTTCCACTACTATCTTTTCTACCAGACATAAGGTGAGTAAAGATTTATTTTAACTGCATCACAAGAACAGTTGTAGACATAAGGTATTTTCCTACATGTTTATGTGTATTATTTCAATTGTATGTTATTTATATGGTTATTATTTTGTTCATGAAAGACATAAGCATGATATGATCATTTAAGCATAATTTTCAAAGAAGTAAAGTTTTTCACATATTGGATTTAAAGTAGTACCATTGTACTGATTTTACGAGATATGTTTTAAGTACAGTGTTTAGTCTGTCTGCATTGGGTAAATATGGTTTACACATGCATCCTTCCCGCATAGGTAGGCACAGCTTACCGACTGCCGGGACTGAGCATTGTACTATGAGATTTATTAGGTGCATTACTTAGTGGGTCTGCGTTGAGTAGGTATGGTTCATATTGGCCATGTGTTTCCTTCCTGCACAGGTGGGCATGGCCTACCGACTGCCGCGACTTTGTAGTGTACTCAAGGGCCCTATAAAGAAATGTTTTATAAGAAAAGTGCATCAAAATGAAAGTTATAAAAAAAAGAGTACAATAGGAATTTCTAGAAAGTTTATGCATGAAACACATTCACGAGCATGCATGATCTTTCCTTACTGAGCATTAGCTCATTTAGCTCCTGTGATGCAAGTGAGGAGATATATGATCTATAGAGTTGCTGGTTGGCTAGCACGCTTTCTTATTGCCATGATCATACAGATGTAGACGAGCTTGACCTGTGGGTGATATTTTCTTTGTATTTTAATATTTTGGTGTGTTGTAAATATAACTACTGATGGCAAGATAAACTGATAAGAACTTTTTGGTTGTATATTTTGTAAAGAAACTTTCGAAAAGTAATGCCACGCAACTTCTTTCTTTTTAGAGCTTGAAAAGTTTAAATTGGCCCATCTTTTTGCAAAAAAAAAAAAAACATATGGTTTATGAAAGGATAATACTTCCTAATTTGACCTACATAGTCATATGGTTAAGCTAGGGGGCGTTACAATTTGTATTTATTTATTTAAGTATAATTTCATTTAGTTTTGTTAACTAGATAAAGTTAGGTCACGATAATACCAGTATTTAGTGATAATTTAACACCCAATTCTTAGTAGGATCGACAACTTTCTTATCAGTTTATTAGTTGATTACGACTCGTGCAATTGCAATTATTTTATGTATATGCATTTAGTGTAATAATTATATAATTTAGCTAAGCCGGTTAAACAAAGGTTACATGATAAGACCTTACTCTTTAAAGGTGGAGTGATAAGGTGCATTTAGGATACTTTGTAGTCATCCATAATCTTTTTGTTTGATTACTAAGTTGCTGTGATAACAAATAGTGAATATGTCTGTGGACAAGAGTTAGATATATTTGAAGGATTATTTCTCATATACATATTGGGATGGTGCAATAACATTCGCTGAAAAGGATAAATCATATATCATTGGCCAAGGCAAAGTGATCAGTAACGTGGTTAAGAAGTATACTTCCATTGTCTAAGAATTGAGTAGAAAGAGAGTTTTTTCATGTCCTAACCATGTTTTGAACCTAGTTTATAGACTACATAGCTTCCTATTGTTAGCCCAAGATTATTTAACCCAAGAGGGGAATTGGGTTTTAAAAACTTTAGCAAACTTTTCAAAGATAAGCAAGTGAATTATGCAAGTAAAGATAATATCAAGTAAAAATAGCTAAATATCATGCACAAGTTTAAGATAAGTAAATTAAAGAGATAGGGATAGAGAAATACAAACACTATTTTTACGAGGTTCAACAAACACGACGGTTTGTCTCCGTCCCCGGCTCTTGGCAACCCACTTCGAGCTATCTATTATCGGATCAAGAGAATGGGCTTGACCGACCCTTGTTCACAATGAGTGATTTCTCCTTAGGCACACTCACACCTTTACAATAGCTTTGAATCCGGCTCTATCACATGTAATTTTCCCTTTTTTTAGAGACTATTTTAGAATATTTTAAAGAAATAAATTATGTGTGAAAACCGTTTATACAAGTTGAAGTATTCACTATCTATTTATAATACACAGTAAAAGTATCATTATTTTATCTTTATTTTTTATTAGTTTTTAAATGAAGAATACTTTTGTTATTCAATTATTTTTATATTTATTGACAAGTCAAACAGATCAATTTCGTGTCAGCCGGGTTGATCAACACCTAACATATTTCTTTATTTAAGTCAAGCGGGTCAACTCAATTTAAACCGGCACCTTTTTTATCAGCCTTAAACCTACAAAAAATCGTGTCATGTTCATATTGGGTTGTCAGGTCATAACCTGAATTGCCACCCATAGAACGCCACACCAATTTTATAATTAAATCATGAACTCATTTTTCTAGAGCAAAATCCCCTAATGTTTGAAATTCTAGGTCTTGATACTCCTAATTACAATGGAAGCCTTCTGAGTATAATTGGTATTTCAGATCTATTACTTATTTTTCCCACTAATTTTGCATATGGTTTTCTTATATATTCCTAAAATGTAAAATGTCTTATAATAATTATGAACATTTTACAAATAAATAAATCATTAACTAATCTCACCTAAATCAGGTTATTTATGAATCCAGTGTCAACCTCATCTCATAATTACAATTTAGTTTTTGTTGAATCACTCAACTAGAATCTCTCTCTAATGAAGATAATTGATACAAGGTAAATTTAGAGAGAATAAATATGAACACAAGATATGATCTAGTTTGGCTCAATTAATTTTTGTAAAAAAGTGGATTTGAAATTTTGAATCATAAAAATTGATTAGAATAGCTTGAAGATATGATATAAGCAATGTAAGAATATTCAAAAGTTGTTTCAAGTATTAGAAAAGTTTCTATTTATGGACTTGAATAAAAACTGGCCGTTTTAGACAGTTTGACAGACATTCTATCATTTTCAGTAGACTGAAAGTACATTTTCGGTCGATCGAAAATACTAGCCATTGATAGTGCGATTCTAACAGTTGAATTTGAAAATCTGTTAAAAATTCGACAAGGAATCGGTAGACCGAAAACTAGGAATCGGTTTGCCAAAAATACCAGATAGCATGTTTTGATTTTATTTCAAGTCTTTTTCGATTCTTTTCAAAATTGTGACTTCTTAAATTGATTTTTATGAAATATGGATACTATATAAATTCATAAATCAATTTAAAAGCTTGTGTAAAATAAATTTCAAACTTTAATTGGAGATAAACTAGTTTGATTGTATTGGTTTGAAGTTTTTCTATTTTTTATAAAAATTTGAGCCATTAAGATCGTATTATATGTAGACAAGTATTCTGGTACAAGAACTAAGTAATTAACTTTTGCTAGTCTAAGCCTTGTATTCTTGAACTTTGTTTTCAAGCTCTTTTCCATAGTCTATCTTGAATGTCTTGTGATACTATCAATTTAGATTGCTACACACTCAAGTAGATTATTAGTTCTTAATCATATGTTAGTTACTTTCAAAACATGATACAAAGCTTGAATCAACAATCTCTTCTTTTTTGATGATAACAAACATTTGATTTAAAAAGGAGTAAGGAATAAGAAATAAACAGAGATAAGTATTCTTACCGAGCTCTTGGATGCTCCCCCTCAAAATATGCTTAATTAAAAGAATTTAAACTCCCCCTTCAACTTATAAAGGGTGCATATTTTGAAAAACTATACCAATAGATACCAATTATATTTGGAGAAAAAGAATGACCAAGTTTGGTACCAATTAGCATATTGAATAAATTAAAGCACATTCTTCTCCCTTTTTGATATCATCAAAAAGTCCATAACAAGAAGGATAAAGTAAAGACAAGTAAATAAATACCAACTAGAGTTCATACGTTAGCGTTCATAGAGTTCATACATGAAATAACCAAAGAAATAAAAGTTCAAGAGATTAAGAAAAAAATAAGGAGGAGGAAAATGGTTGAAGAAAGATTGCATCATCCTCATCATCTTGTCTTGTTGATCTTCTGTATATCAAACAAACAATCAAATATTTTGCAATAGAGTAAAGAGTGTAGGGATAGAGAAAATGCAAACTTAGTTTTTATGAGGTTCGACAAATACGATGGTTTGCTTACGTCCCCGGCTCTCGGCAACTTACTTCGAACTTTTCACTATCGGATCAAGATTATGGCCTTGACCGACCCTTGTACAAACAGAGTGCTTTCTTCTTAGGCACACCCTAGCCTTTACAATATTCTTACTCCAGCTCTATCATGCCTAACCTCGGATTGTTTAGACTCTGGTACCAATCTCACCTACACTGGGTTGTTTAGACAATGGTGCTAACTTCACCAACTCGTAGGTTGTCTAGACTCCGGTGACAACCTCACCTACATTCGGGTTCTTTAAACTCCAGTGACAACTTCACCTAAATCGGGTTATTTAGACTCCGGTGGCAACCTTACCTATACACAGATTATTTAGATAATAGTTCCAATCTCACTAACTCACAGGTTGTTTAGACTCTGGTCACAACCTCACCTACACTCGGATTGTTTAGACTCCGGTGGCAACCTCACTTAAATCGGGTTATTTAGACTCCGGTTGTAATCTCACCGATACATGGGTTGTTTCTGGCTCTGATGACAACCTTATCTTACAGTCAATGGTTTTTTAATAATCAAGAGTAATCACACTCATAAACTCTCCTAGCAAAAGTAATGAATATAATTTTGGCTTAGGAGATTTGAGAACAATGCATAATAGATGCTCTAAGATTAGCTCAAAAAGGTTTGAAAGTTAAAGTTGAGTAAAGGAGAACTTTTTCACTTAGAAATTGATTAGGTATCAATGTAAGTTCGTATTCTATGTTTCTAAGTCTTCAAACTTGGCCCTATTTAAAGGCATCTTCAAAAACTAGCCGTTTTTGACCGTTGGAAAAATCCTGTCAACATTTTGGTGGACTAAAAATACTAGCCGTTGGAGTTTGACATGCTAGTTCAGCTCCAACGGTCATTTTTGGCCGTTGTTTTAGTCGACCAACCCTGGTCGACCAAAATGGGTCAGAAACCAGTAAATGATTTCTTTGATATAAACTTTGGTCTTTTTTAAAACTTTCTTTTTCTAAATAATTTTAACATTAAAAAAAGAACCTTTTGAGGATATTTTGGCTAGATTAGAAATGATATTTATTTTCAACATTCTAAAATAAAATAACTATTTTGACCTTAAGAGAGTTTGAAGATTCTTTTGAAAGTATTTAATTTTTTTTTTGAAAGTATGAGCCAATACAAAGAGAATTTATGTGCAATGAATTAAATTCAATATAAGACTAAATATGAAATATACCCCATCTAAACGTGGTCTTATATCTTGATTGTCCATCTTCAAGCTTGATTCTAATAAGTTCAATATACATCAATCTTCAAGCTTGACTCCTTGATTAACTTGAGTTAGAACTTTAAAACCATTTCACTACGCACTCAAGTTAAATTATTAGTACTAAATCAAATATTTATTATCTTCAAAATAAGAGTGAGTAAGATTGAAACCTTTATTTCTCAACAATCTCTCTTGTGGTTATGACAAACATTGATTTGTAAGATAAAAGAAAATATGTAATAAGGACATGAAAATATGAAATTTGACAACTTTACCATAATCCTTATCATATTTTAAGCTCCATCTCAAAATATGCTTGAGAAAGTAAAAGGACTTGTTCTCCATTTTTAACTCAATTAAATATCATAAGCATACTACGAGAAAATATAAAAATATGTGCTAAATAATGTTCTCCCCCTTAAAATATGCATACTTATAAATGAATCTTCGTTTTTTTATATATATTCATAAATCAACATTCTTCTCTCTCTTTTGACATCATTAAAAAGATATGAATAATTTCAAACTAGATATCTCGTAAAAATTAATCTATCCCTTTGCAATAAGATTCTCCCTATATTAATTCACTATATTACTCTCCCCATTTGAATGCATGACAAAATTATATGAAAGAGCAATACACAAACAATTTTCTCTGATGTAAAAAATAATATGACAAGTTATGCAATTAGGAGAGATATGGAGGAATCAAGAATTGAACAATCTTCTAAATAAGAATAACAATATCAAACATAAGATTGAACAACATTATATTTCTAAAGTAAAGCCAAGAGCATTCTTTTTAATTTTTAGCAAAACTTCTTCTATTGGTAATAAGTATGACAACTGTATAATAGCATATTCAAAATGGAGAAGTTGCATCAAATCAAGATCATGAAAGCGCTAGCACAAAGTAAAAACAATTCTATTGAGCATCATGAAAGCTCTAGCATAAATTTTCACTTGTTGAAAACGTATTTCTCCAAGTATAATCAGTCATAAAGTATAGAGGAGAAATCTAGAGTCATTCTAGTACAAAATGAAATAATTTTTTTTCCTTTATTTTCATCAAATTATAGAGAGGATACTAAAAAGGATGCATTCAAAAGATATATGACCATTTAGCACAAGTAAATTATAAATATGCTCCTAATATATGAATCATGATCAAAAGGTAAGTAATCAAAGTAAGCAAAGATTATTCATATAAGAGAGATATCAATGCCAAATAATAGAGTCATAAGCATAAGGCATCCAAGCTAAGATAAATATTCAAGACAAGATATCATTAGATCATGATTCTTGACGCATAATTTAAAATATCATTGAAGCTCAAAGAATGTCAATCCAAGTCTTGAAAGCTAATAACAACTCCAATGTGATATTCATTAAAATTTGTTTCTCATAATGACATAGGATGAAAAAAAATCAGATAAACACATTTAAAAAGACAAAGTTACGAAGTATAATCATTGAATTCAAGTAATATGTCATTTGAGCTCAAATATATCACCAATATAGATAAAAATAATTCAACTAATCATGAATGGTGTTTGTTATATAAAAACTATCAAGCATTTGCACAGATATAATAGTTTAAGTATATCCATTGTGCAACTATTTGAATCATATAAAAGAAATTAATATGTCAGTCAAATTTGGACTTATAAAAAAAATTCAAATAAAATCATCCATACCATCCTTCCAAAAGGCTCTTCATCTTTTTTTATTAAGGTTGGACTTAATTATCATCTTTGATATGTCTTTAAGCTCCAATCATTTAAGCTTAATACTATACGTACAACAATATATCTATGCTTTTCGCCTTGGAGGAGTCATCAGTTTCATCAAATATCATATGCATAGATTCATCTACTACTTAGTTTTTTTTGTTGAAATACTCTCTTTATGCATTATTAGTAGTAGAGTAACTAGGAAAAGTTCCAACATTAGATTTTGAATCAGAATTTTCAAGTTGTCTTTGGTGATAAAAAAATAAAGTATTTGCATCCAAAGACTCTAAAATAACCAACATTAGATTTTTCATCATTGCAAAACTCATAATGGTATTTTATTCAAAATAAGTTTAATCAATACCCTATTTAAAACATCACAAATATTGTTGACGACTATGACCTAAAAGTATTTTAGTAAAATATTTGCATTTGATATGGTCATAGCAATTTTGAAACCAACAAAGAAAATCACGTAAATTTTTTTTTGAAAAAAAATTTATCAACTACCTCAAGAGCATAATATTTTACAAAAAAATTGACTTACTTTCCAAAGTAACATGCTTTACAAATCTTGTCATTTAAACTTTTTGTAAAAGAAAAATTTTAAACGACCAATTCCGCTGCATTTTTAGATTTTACAAAACTATGGTGTTCTTGAAAATGATTTTACGAAAATATTTTCTGAAATTTTATTCTAGCAAATACCACTAATTGGTACCAGAGCATAGTTTTATTGTTGATCTAGTATATTTTACTCCGGTCTATTCTCTTATTGGTTGATGTTTATAATTTTTGGAAAGTTTTGATTATGTTTGGTCTTGTTCATGTTATGAGTATGCTCTAGTTTGTATGATAGTCAATAGATTCAATAAGTTTGAATGATTATTTGATGAGACTTTGCTATGAGGTGATGATCATGTTCATTTTTTGATTTTCATTTCCGATATATTCTTGATTTCTATGTGTTCATGTTTTACGTTCTTGATAAAACTATGCATGGAAATGATTTGATCTTTAATTGCTTTTAAGTTTTTATGAAAAACTATTTTTCAATTTTAAAAAAAATTACAATAAGTCCACTACCCGCGTGAGCCCTGCGAGCATGGCTATGCGAGTGAGGCGCACTGGCTGCGCAGATGCGATCCGCGCATGGCCTGTGGGTGACCTCCCCGTGTAGGCCGCTCGGGATCACCCCGCGCATGCAGTGCGGGTGTGGCCCCCCTGGCCACGGGGATACAATCTGCGCATAGGCCCGCTAGCCGCGCAGATATAATCTATGCATGGCCAGTGGGCGGCCTCCTGCACACTAGCTGCGTGGGTGGCTTCCCGTGCCTTCGCCGCTTAGGGTGCCGCCTTGTACATTTGTCGTGCGAGAGCTACGCGAGCCCGTTGTCGCTTGAGAGTTGTCCTGAGTGAGGCCGAGTAGCGTTATGCGAGCCCGTTGGCACCCGGTAGTTGTCCCGTGTGTGGCCGCGTAACATCCCGAGGCCGATGCTCACGTACCGGCCTCCCGTTCCGTTCGTCAGCTTCTCCCGACACGTTTCGTATTTCTTGCCATAATTTTAATTATTTTCATTTTAAAATTAATTTAATTTATCCATAGTTTTATGAAAACTGATAAATTAAAATTAAAATTAAAATTTTAAATCCTTATTAGATTTCAATTTTTGAAATTTGAATCGATAGGATATTTTAATTTGAATTACGGATATTGATGATATCCATAATATCTTAATTATTATTTGAATAATTAAAGATATTTTGAAATGGAAATTTTTAAAATTAGATATTATGAGATAATATCTTTTAGTTTTAAATTCAAATTTCGAATAAATATTTTAAAAAACTGATTATATGATAGTTCTTATCTATTTTGAATTTTAAATTTATTTTAATTCAAATTAGAGATATTGTAGGAGATTTTATTTGTAAAATCTTCTATCTTTTAAATTTTGAATTTTGTGAAGATTTGAAATTTAAATTTAAATCAGAATATCTTTTCAATTTTTTAAATTTGAATTTATGATTGGTAGATATTTAATGAGATTAGATATTGATTTGAATTTTTAATTCAAATCTCACAGGATAAGATAATGAGAGATATTAAAAGAAGTTAAATTCAAATTAAGATTTCAAAAGTTGAGATTTAAATTTGAGATATTTAAGGAGATTTAATTAGTTAAATTTTTTATTTAAACTGATTAGATTTTGTGAAAATTTTTTCTAATTTAAAATTTAAATATTATCTTCCATAATTAAATATTTAATATTATCTTATTATTTAGAATTATTTAAATATTAAATAATTTTAAATTACTGGAAATTAATAAATCATTAACAATTAATTAATTAATTATCTACTTATTACTTTGGTATTGTTGGGATAATGTTGCATGCATGCCTAATAATTAAGTATTATTACATGATCTTTAGTAACATGTCATATTGAAAACTAGAGCTACTCTCATGCAAATATGAACATGCTTACATAATTGATTTTAGGTTACTAAGCTAGTTAGATAACTGGGTAAAATCTATAAATCCCTAAATTATAAAATATTGAGTGGGAGAAGGTATGTGATACCTATGGTCTCTATTGTTAGTTCGTTATGTAATAGAATGAGTCTTGCCTCAAAATCTTGCTGAGCTCCCTTAGGAGGATTTTCATCCGGGTAATACTGGAAATGAGCTTCTTTAGGATAAGGTACTAGTTAGACTATATGAGACTAATCGCCCATAGGAGATAGTCTTATATGGAAAGCTTAGTGATTGAAATAATAGTTAAACACTTAACTCGAAACGTTAATATCCTCCTGTAGGAGTTGTTATTAGTCGATTAGAGGACCAAAGAGAATGGTAGTTAGAAATACGGGATATGAGTTATCTATCTATTTACTAATTGAAATTGTTTCAATTTGACTTGTTGATTGCATGACTTCCTGTAGGAGGCTTGTAATCAATGGTAGGTTAAATTACCATGAATATAAGTGATAGTCTTAGGGATACTTCACTTACATATTGTATGTTTAATACATTATGTTAATTATTCGAAACATGCTATATGATGTTTGCTTATACATGGAATATTTATTTATTTATTTTCAGTAGATATGGCACTTAATCCTTTATCCACTTTGCTCACACAAAACAAGCTAGATGGTGAAAACTATGTAGACTGGAAATATAACCTAGACATTATGCTTACTGCTGATAAACATAAGTGGGTTCTCACAAATCCATGTCTTGCTCAGCCAACTACAGAATCCACCAACGATGAAAGAAACTTATATGATAAGTGAAAGCAATCTGATGAGATGGCTAAGTGCTATATACTTAGCTCAATGAGTAATATATTGCAACAACAACATTGTAGGATAGATACTGCTACTAACATGATGCTGAGTATTGATGAAATGTTCGCCAATCTCGGTCGTCAAGCTAGAAATAAGGCTACATGTGCAGTTATGAATCTCCATCAAAAGAAGGGTACTCCAGTTTGGGAATATATGATGAAAGTCATCGTATATGTCACGACCCAAACCCCGGGCCAGTGGTAGAAGGGGAATTTCACAATGGAAATTCATAATTTATTGTTGAAAAATTTTAGAAACTGTAATTTTTTGGAAAAACGATAACTAGTTGAAAAACGACAGCTTCTATAAAGATTATAAAAATAGTTTAAATTGTAAATTCCCACAGTTTGTGATCACCACTAGACATAGACTGTTAATGACAGTAATAAAACATAGACATGCATCACCATTGTCATCACAAGTAGGCAAAAAGATAATACAGGCTATATTCCAAAGTATGGGCCTTAAGCGTTATTACAGTTCCAAAATGAGTTATTGAATAGTTACCAACTATAAAACTAGAACAATCTTCTAGTCCTAGTCACTCCGCTCCGGAGTTGCCCAGATTACATTGTACACCACCTGAGAGGGGAAAGATAAGGGGGTGAGCATTTACATGCTCAGTAGGAATTCAATTACCTTTTTAGTATGAATGCAACTTTTGAAACCCTGCATGGTTAGTACCTTTCCAAAATCTAGTTATAAAACAAGTTTACAAATGATCAAGAGTAATCACATTATTCAAAATCAAAATCAAAACCAAAGTCACCATCATGTTGTACATATCATAAATCAACCAAGCATAAGTATATCTTTGAGCTCTCATTCTCTCATCACGGTCCTGTAATACCTCTTGAACAGAGGTACCCAGCATCCTGACACTACCCGGAGGTGTGTCAGCAAAACCTGCGCAGGGGCCTAGGTCTCTCACCTAGCGCTGCAGCAACTCGCCAGCGATCTAAATACCATGATACTAAAATGGAACTCAAGTGTGTGATCCTATGGTAGGTACAACATATCATAAAGTGTGTAGTAACCATGCATCAAGTATATCAAGAAATCATGCTTTAAAATTCATTTGGTATTATTCTGGGATTTACAGAAAATTTGGCAGCATAACGGCTGTATTTTCCCAAAACCAAAATTTTTAACCTGCATAGAAATCATAAAAACCAATCCCAGAACAATCCAATAAATTTCAACAATTCAAATATCCACCAGATATCCAATCAAATTCATAAAATCCAAGAAAATCAATAATTTCAAGAAATAGTTAATAATGCATAATTCAAAACAAAATAAGTAGAAAACTTGATAATTGAACCCCTACCTCACTGGAATAGCTAGACTAAGCTATCGGGTCCTCAAGGTATCGTTGACGATCGCCCGGAGGGTCGGGAACCAATTCCGAACCCTCGATCGTCCTCTTGCGAAAGGTCAACTTATCACCGGAACTTCAATTCCACGAACGGACCCCTTCGTTGGATTCCTAGCACCCAAAATAGCTAGGTTAGGCATATAACTTGCCAAATTCGGGTCCGGGTCCACACCGGACCGGTGGCACGCGAATCGAGACAAAATCTCGACCGTCCGATCGCGATTTTTTTGGGTCGATCACCAAACAACACAATATATATATCAAACTTCTTTATTTTCCGAGTACATTCCAAATATGTGGTCAAAAACGCAATCTAACGGCCGGATTGACAAATTTAAATATAAAACTAAAAATAACTCAAAATTAACAAAAATGGCAAATTTTGATCCGGACAGTATGGGATCGAGATATATATACCATGTCGAAGATCGTGAGGAGACGAGTCCAACGGGACCGGTTTCACGGCGAATGGACGCCGGAATCTTCGCCGGCGGCCAAAAATCCGTTTTTGCTTCGAACGGCAAAATGGAGATTTCCGGCGTTGTGGACGGCGTCGACGGCCGGGGAGGGGCAGCACGGCTTCGTCCGGAGCTGGCGGAGTCTCGCTGGTGCTTGGCAGGGCCGGACGATGGCCGGACGGTGAGCTGCGGCAGTGGGCACTCCTTCGGTCGTTCCTCGGCCGAGAAGAAGAAGAAGAAAAGAAGAAGAAGAAGAAGGAAAGAAGAAGAAGAAAAAGAAGAAGGGGAAGTCTGGGAGGAGCACGTGGGGAGAGAGAGAGAAAAAAAATATTTTTTTTTTTTTTTTTTTTTTTTTAAAATTTGGTCAAAATGACCTTTTTGCCCTTTTAAAATCTGAGTTATTACAGTATATCTTAATGAACTAGAAATCCTTGGAGCTGAAATTGATTGTGACACCCAAATTGGCATGGTTTTGAATACATTATCAGACACATTCAATCAATTTAAGATTGATCATGAGATTCGCCAGAAAGATTATACTCTTACTGGCTTGATGAAAGATCTGCAAATTACAGATAATATTCTTAAGAAGAATAAGTCAGGGTCAACTGAGGCTAATGTAGCTCAAGCTAGTTCTTCCAAACCTAAGTCAAAAGACAAAGGTAAAGGAAAGAAAAAGAAGGATGCCAAATCAAAGGGAAAATGTTTCCACTGTAGGGAGGATGGACATTGGAAGAGAAACTGCAAAACTTACCTAGCCCTCAAGAAGGAGAAGAACAACGACAAGGACAAACAAGGTAATGACAATTTGTTGTTTATTGAGGCTCGTCATGTAGTTGATTCTATCGATTCTTGGATTGTAGATTCGGAAGCCAGTGACCATGTTTGTAATACTTTGCAGGGGTTCAAGGAAACTAGGAAGTTCGCTAGTGAAGAGTTCACATTGCGGTTGTGAGATGGCTCAATAGTTAAAGCTCATAAAATAGGAGATGTTATTTTGAATTTCGATGATTTTAGGTTTTTAGAAATAAAGAATTGTTATTATATTCCGGTGTTTAAACGAAATTTGATTTCTATTTCCTGTTTGACGAGACAAGGTTGTTCTGTTTATTTTGACAATAAAATTTCTATTAGAACGAATAAAAGTCTTATTTGCACTGGTACTCATAGGAATAATATTTTCTTTATTCAACCTAAAAGCATCTCATTGCACAATCTTGAAAATAATTCTGAACATATAGAGCCTAAATATAAGAAAGTGAAAGTGAGTACTAATGATGAAACTTATCTCTGGCATTTGAGACTCGGTCATATTAACCTAAACAGAATTCAAAGGTTAGTTAATGATGGACCTCTAAATTCGTTAGAAGTCAAACCATTACTAACTTGTGAATCTTTTCTGGAAGGCAAAATGACTAAAAGACTATTTACTGGAAAAAGTGTTAGAGTTCAAGAATGTCTTGAGTTAGTACACACTGATGTCTGCGGGCCTATGAATATTTAAGCTCGGGGAGGTTTTGAATACTTCATTACATTTACAGATGATTATTCTAGATTTGGTTAGGTTTACCTAATGCAACACAAATTGGATTCTTTTGAAAAGTTCAAAGAATTCAAAGTGAAAGCTGAAAAGCAGTTAGGAAAGAACATAAAGACCTTTCAATCAGATCGAGGTGGTGAATACCTTTCAGGGGAATTCTCTGAATTTGTTACAGACAATGGGATCCTATTCCAACTTACAACACTTGGTACGCCTGAACTAAATAGTGTTGCTGAAAGAAGAAATAGGACACTTTTGGATATGGTTAGGTCGATGATCAGTTATTCACAGTTGCCCTTATCTTTTTAGGGATATGCTTACTAGTGTTTACTGGAATAAAATTCTGGAAAATATTTTCATAAAATCATTTTTAAGAATACCATAGTTTTATAAAATTCAAAAACACTGTGGAATTGGTCGTTTAAAATTTTTTTTTTTACAAAATATTTTGGATCGTGATCTAACATAAGTTAACTCTAAATCTAGACAAGAATAATACCTGAATTCGCTCCACAACCTTCTCGTCTTCCTGTCTATTCTTGAAAGCCGTTTAATTTATCTGGTGGGTGGTCACCTTCTTGATTCCTAACAAAGTGATGCGTAGACGAACAAGAAGACAATCTCCTCGAACTTATTTCTCCGGATGGCTGAAACACCAAGGACAGCGAATCCCTAGGAGTGGCCGATTTTCCTCTACTCTCTCTCTCTCTGTTTTTCATGTGACACTCTCTTCTGAAGGGGGTGTTTCACGTGTAGTTGTTATATTGTGCAGTTAAAGAACTTTTCTCTTAACTATAGAGAGATTAGTATACCCTAATGAGCTTATTGGGCTTGTTGGACTCAACTGATCATCAAATAACTATTGGGATTTAATTTGAACTAGACAGGGGACCAGATAGACCCATAAAGCCTAAGCTCTAATAGACCATATGCCCACTATCATAATTAACTTATAATTATGATTGGATCTTGTCTATTAATATTGGGGCACACCACTATAGGCCCAATATTGAACTCTTGGACTAAATGTCATTTATTTTCTGTGAAGCTTATTATCAAATAATTAGCTTGATCCATTTCGCATATACTATACCTGTAGATGTACCCCCCAATGCGATGCCATACTAGCGGGGTAAAATTACCGTATTACCCCTCTAGTACATATTTACCTTTGAGTTGCCATTTTTCATCTAATGGATAATAGTTGACTACGGTGTTTGTATATGCTTATACAAACATAGTCAAATTCATATAGTGAATACGGGGCCCTGTTTATATTATCCAAGTACTTGAAAAAACTCAAAGTGACATCATATGCAAGATACCGGAGTTCGAACCATAAATCGAAACTAGTTCTTTAGTAACTCAAAAAGACAAAATACATGAAAGTAAGTTCGTTAATCACTAGGATTAAGGTTTTCTACAATAGTGCTAGATTAGTGAAATTAGAAATTTAAGTTACGTCACTTAACCTTAAATTCTAATTCACTCGGTCCTATTCGATGCTGTTATAAATTATAACACACTAGTGTTTCTATCGGAAGACTTACTTCGATAATTAGAGACTTCATTATAAAAATAGACAACACTACATTCTATAGTATAGTAAAGTATTCCATCTTCAATATGCAGAATGCGAACAAATTTAATTTAGACATAATGAAATAAAGAATATAATATCTCCCACATATGAACTCATCATATGAATAATTCTTTATTACTCGTTACATGTCTTGGAATCTTTAGATGTTTGCATAAGATAATCATACACATCACATATATATCAATGGGACATAAATGAAATAAAAAATTCATAACATGGAATTTATTAATAACAAATAGATAATAAATAATCCGATAAATATTGTTTATAATGTCAAAATAATAAACTGCTTTATAGGATATTATTCCAACAATGCCTTAGAAACTACTATGTACCTACTAAATAGAGTTCCTTCTAAGTCAGTACCTAAGATACCATTTGAACTATGGAAAGGACATAAACCTAGTTTGCATCATATCCATATTTGGGGTTGTCCAGCATACGTGCTGAAAGGGAAAACGACTAAGTTGGAAACACGATCTAAATTGTGTCTATATGTAGGTTACCCAAAAGGAACAAGAGGGTATTATTTCTATAGTACTAAAGAAAAGAAAGTATTTGTGAGTACAAATACTACTTTCTTGGAAGAAAACTATTTGAAAGATTTCAAGCCCAAAAGTAAGTTAGTTCTTGAAGAATTAACTGATGATGTTATCAGCCGATATATAGAAGATAAGATAGAGAAAGCACTTAGAAAAGATAAATCACTTGAAACTCAACAAACATCAGATCCTCATCGTAGAGAAAGAGTTGTGAGAAAACCTGAAAGATACATGGGAATAGGAGAGTTTTGTGACCAAGAATCTAATCCTTACACCTACAATGAGGCAACGGATGATATTGATAAAGATCTCTGACAAAAGGTAATTGAATCCGAAATAGAATCCATGTACTCTAATAAAGTCTGGAAACTTGTAGATCCACCTGAAGGGATAAAACCCATTGGGTGTAAGTGGGTCTATAAAAGAAAGAGGGGAGTAGACAGAAAAGTAGAAACTTTCAAGGCAATGTTAGTTGCAAAGGGTTATACACAGAAGGAAGGTATCGACTATGAAGAAACCTTCTCTCCTGTAGCTATGATCAAGTCTATTTGCATACTCTTATCCATCGCTACATCTCTTGATTATGAGATATGGTAAATGGACATCAAGACTGCATTCCTGAATGGCAATTTTGATGAATGTATCTATATGATACAACCGGAAGGATTCGTTGAAAAGAGTCCAGAAAGAAAAGTTTGTGAACTTAAGAGATCTATTTATGGACTCAAGCAAGCGTCTAGATCTTGGAACATAAGATTTGATGAAGCAATTAAGTCTTATGGTTTTGAACGAAATATAGATGAACCTTGTGTCTATATAAGAATTCAGGATAATAAAGTAATTTTTCTGGTACTGTATATTGATGATATTCTTATCATTATCATCAGTGCAAGTCTAGTTAGCACAACAGTTTGATATGAAGGACTTAGGTGAAGCTTGCTATGTTTTAGGAATACAGATTCTATGAAACAGAAAGAACAAACACATAGCTTTATCACAAGCTTCGTACATAGACAAAATACTAGTTAAGTTTGCAATGAAGAATTCCAAGAAAGGTTTAATACCTTTTCGTAAAGGAATTACTCTGTCTAATGAGAATTCTCCTAAGGCAGAAGAAGAGAAAGAACAGATGAGAAATATTACTTATGCTTTGGTGGTGGGAAGTCTCATGTATGCCATGCTTTGCACAAGACCAGATATCTGTTATACTATTAAGATTGTAAGTCGTTACCAATCCAATCCAGGACCTGAATATTGGGGTGCAGTCAAGCATATTCTAAAGTATCTTCGAAGAACTATAAATCATATGCTTATATATTCTGGAGAAGATCTAACACCTATTAGATGTATTTATTCAGATTTTCAATCTGATAAAGACTCTAGAAAATCAACCTCTATTTCAGTTTTTACCCTTGGTGGTGGAGCCATTATATGGAGGAGTATCAAGCACTTGTGTTGCAGATTCAACCATGGAGGCCGAATATGTAGTAGCTTCTGAAGCAGCTAAAGAGACGGTCTAGCTTCGTAATTTCCTTATGGATCTCGAGGTAGTACCATAGCAACCTATAATAGTCATCTGTGATAACAGTTGAGCAGTTGCTAACTCCAGAAAGCCCAAAAGCCATAAGAGGGGAAAACACACAGAAAGGAAATATCATGTGCTCAGAGAAATTGTTCAAAGAGGAGACGTGATAGTGAGTAAAATCGCATCTACAAAGAACCTTGCTGATCCTTTTACCAAATCTTTGGTTACCAAAGTATTTGAGGACTACCTAGAAGGAATGGGACTACGTGACATGTCACATCTGCTTTAAAGGCCAAGTGGGAGATTGTTGGAATAATATCCCATAAAGCCGTTTATTATTTTGACATTATGAACAATATTATCAGATTATTTATTATCTATTTGTTCTTAATAAATTCCATGATATGAATTTCTGTTTCATTTATGTCCCATTGATATACATGTGATATGTATATTGCAGGTATAATATATACTAAATGGATCAAGCTAATTAATTGTTAATAAGCTTCACAGAAAATAAAAATGACATTTAGTCCCAGAGTTCAATATTGGGCCTATAGTGGTGTGCCCCAATATTAATGAATAAGGCCCAATCATAATTAAGAGTTAATTATGGTAGTGGGTATATGGTCCATTGGAGCTTGGGCTTTATGGATCCATTTGGTCCTTTGTCTAGGTCAAATTAAAGTCCAATAATTATTTGATGATCAGTTGAGCCCAACAAGCCCAATAAGCCCATTAGGATTTACTAATCTCTCTATATAGTTAAGAGAAAAGTTCTCTGACTATAGAATTAAGAGTTACACGTGAAATACCCCTTGAGAAGTGAGTATCACACAAAAACCAGAGAGAGGAAGAGCAGAGAAAAGTCGGCCATACTAGGGGATTCATTGTCCTTGGTGTTTCAGCCATCCCGGAGAAATCTGTTCGAGAAGATTGTCTTCTTGTTCGTCTGCGGATCTCTTTGTTAGGAATTAAGAAGGTGACCATCCACTGGATCAATCAAATGACTTTCGAGAATAGACAGAAAGACGAGAAGATTGTGGAGCGAATTTAGGTATTGTTCTTGTCTAGATCAAGAGTTAATTTATGTTAGATCACGATTCAAAAGGTTTTGTAAATAAATAATTTTAAATGACCAATTCCGCTATGTTTCTTGATTTTACAAAACTATGGTGTTCTTGAAAATGATTTTATGAAAATATTTTCCGGGAATATATTCCAGTAAACACCAGCATATATTTATTTTATACAAATATCTAAAAGATTCTGAGATATGTAATGAGTAATAAAGAATTATTCCTATGATGAGTTCATATGTGGGAGACATTATATTCTTTATTCTATTATGTCTAAATTAAATTTTTCGCATTCTGCATATTGAAGATGGAATAGTTTACTATGCCGTAGAAGTGTTTTTTATTTGATTAATGAAGTCTCAAATTATCGAAGTGAGTCTTCAGATAGGAACACTAGTGTGTTATAAAAAAATAATAACATAATCGAACAGGATCTAGCGAATTAGAATTTGAGATTAAGCGCCATAACTCAAATTTCTAATTTCATTAATCTAGCACTATTGTAGAAAACCTTAATCCTAGTGATTAACGAACTTATTTTCATATGTTTTGTCTTTTTGAGTTACTAAAAGACTAGTTCTGTTTTATGGTTCGAACTCCGGTATCTTGGAAGATAAGGTGTATGAAATGTGTAGAACGTTTTTCATGATAGACGCCACGCATATAATGTCACTTTGAGTTTTTTCAAGTACTTGGATAATATAATCTAGGGCCCCAGTATTCACTATGTGAATTTGACTGTGTTCGTATAAGCAGATACAAACACTATAGTCAACTACTATCCATTAGATAAAAAATGGCAACTCAAAGTTAAATATGTACTAGAGGGGTAATACGATGTTTTTACCTTCCTAATATGGCATTGCATTGGGGATACGTCTACAGGTACAGTATATGCTGAATAGATCAAGCTAATTATTTGATAATAAGCTTCACAGAAAATAAATGATATTTAGTCCAAGAGTTCAATATTAGGCCCATAGTGTTGTGCCCCAATATTAATAGACAAGGCCTAATCATAATTAAGAGTTAATTATGACTGTGGGTTTATGGTCCGTTTGAGCTTGGGCCTTATGGATCCATCTGGTCTCCTGTATAGCTCAAATTAAAGCCCAATAGTTATTTGATGATCAGTTGAGCCCTACAAGCCCAATAAGCCCATTAGGGTTTGCTAATCTCTCTATAGTTAAGAGAAAAGTTCTCTAGCTAACAGTCATAAGAACTACACGTGAAACACCCCTTGAGAAGAAAGTGTCAAACGAAAAAAAGAGAGAGGAAGAGTGGAGAAAAATCGCCTAACACTAAGGTTCACAATCCTTGTTGTTTTGGCCATCCCGGAGAAATCGGTACGAGGAGATTGTCTTTTTATTCGTCTGCAAATCTCTTTGTTAGGAATCAAGAAGGTGACCACCCACCAGATCAATCAAACGGCTTTCGAGAATAGACAGGAAGACGAGAAGGTTGTGAAGCGAATCTGGGTATTGTTCTTGTCTAGATCAAGAGTTAATATATGTTAGAGCACGATCCGAAATATTTTATAAAAGAAAAATTTTAAACGACTAATTCTGCTGTGTTTCTAGATATTACAAAACTATGGTGTTCTTGAAAATGATTTTACAAAAATATTTTCTAGAATTTTATTCCAGTAAACACCAGCAAAGTTTTCTATGCCATAATCAATAAAAGTTTTCTTTTAAAACAAAACGAAATTATCTTGACTTGAAAACTTTTTTAAAATAATAAATTTTTGATTAAAAGATATAATCTCATTTGTTCAAAATTTCAAATTGAACATTTGAAAGAGTAAAAGAAAAACTCAATAACTCTAATCACATAGTTGACAAAAATTAAGCATATTATATTTCTAGCAAGACATTCTCAAAGATAGGCAAATTATTTTTAGTCTTTGAACTCTTTGGTACTCATTCTTGTTTAACACCAAAAGATGCAATTTTCTTGATGGAGCATGAAAAGCTTGTATGTCCATCTTGATTATAAAAATTGCATACATATTTTGAGTATCTACTAGATATTGCTTTGATAAAATAATTTTTGAGATACTTTTGTTTTATAAAAGGTTTGTATCCTATACCTCCTTTGTCAAAAACACATCTTTATCCACAAAGCATCAAATAAAAATTCTTCTTTCCATTAGTAAACTTATGGATAGTGTTGGTTAAATCTAAAACTCTTTCATTTAAGGAAGCATTTTCATTTTTCAAAGATACACATATATCACAAGTCAAGATAACTTCCTTTTCTTTTGAAAATTTCTTAAGTTTTTTTGATAAAAGAGATAATTTCTTCTTGAGAGCACTATTTTTCAAAACAAGCAATTCGTAATTATCATGTAATTCATTAAAATCATCAAGTAGCTTATTATATGATAACTCTTCTTCATCACTTTTATTATTAAAGTCACTACTATCATCACTATCATCAAGAAAATCATCATTGGGGTCAAACAATTTTACCTCATCATCAATTGCCATGAAGCACACGTTGCCAATCTCCTCTTGAATTTCTTCATTTAATTCACCATTGTCATTATCAACCCATGTGGCCTGCATTTCCTTTTTTTCTTCTCCATTTTGATTTTTGCTCTTGATCATCATGATCTCACGAGAAATGAGAATTGGATAAGTTCTTCTAAAGGAACATTAGTGACCTCTTTCTCTTCTTGGATAGCAATTACTTCTTTTTGATATGCTTTTGTTAAGGTTTTTAGAACCTGTGTTACCATTTCGGTATTGTTATAAGTTTTCCCAAGAGCATGAAGATCATTAGTGATGTTAGTAAATCTAATAAACATTTGAGCAATAGATTCATTATTTTCTATTTCAAATAACTCATAGTTATGCACAAGCGTACTAATTTTATTTTCTTTAATTTGACCTATGTTTTCATATGAACTTTCAAGCATTTTCCACATTTCGTGTACACTAGTAGCCATTTGTACACTATTATAAATATTTACATCTAGACTACATAACAAACAATGAAAAGCATATCCAATCCTAGAAAACATGATTTTGTCAAAATCATTATATTCATCCAATTCCTTTTCAACAAGTTTATCATCAATTAATTTTCTAAAAATATATGGACCTTGAACAAAAATATTCAATAAATTATCACCAATAAATTTAAGAAATTTAAGCATTTTAATTTTCCAAATATTGTAGTCAATACCATTGAAAAATGGTGGTCTAGTTGAAAACTCCTCATTTGAAAGATTTTGAAAATTGTTTGGGTATGCCATCTCAAGACGGGTAAGTCTCTAAAATTGAGCACCAAGCTCTAATATCAATTATTAGCCCAAGATTGACAACCCATGAGGGGAGGTGAATTGGGTTTTAAAACTTTTTAAGAAACTTTTCAACTATATAAAATCATATACCACTATTTTGAAACTTTTAAGCTAAAGTAACAAAAATACCAAAGGCGTAACAATAATATCAAGAAAATAAAGCACACCAAATATCAAACACACAATCAAATAGTTTACAATAAAGTAAGAGTGTAGGGATAGAGAAAATACAAACTCGGTTTTTACGAGGTTCGCTAAACATGATAGTTTGCCTAAGTCCTCGGTTCTCGGCAACTTGCTTCGAGCTTTCCACTATCAGATCAAGGTTATGGGCTTGACCAACCCTTTTACAAATGGAGTGATCTCTTCGTAGGCACACCCTAGCTTTTACAATAGTCTTGACTTCGGCTCTATTATGCCTAACCTCGGAATGTTTAAACTCTAGTACCAATCTTACCTACATTGGTTTGTTTAGACAATGGTGCCAACCTCACCAACTCGCGGGTTATTTAGACTCTGGTGACAACCTCACCTACACTCGGGTTGTTTAGACTCCAGTGATAATCTCACCTAAATTGGGTTGTTAAGACTCCGGTGGCAACCTCACCTATACCCGGATTGTTTAGACAATGGTGCCAATCTCACGAACTCACGGGTTATTTAGACTCTGGTGACAACCTCACCTACATTCGGGCTATTTAGACTCCATTGGCAACCTCTCCTAAATCGGGTTGTTTAGACTCCAGTTGCAATCTCACCTATACACGAGTTATTTATGATTCTAGTGCCAACCTCACCTCACACTCAATGGTTTATTAATAATCAAGAGTGATCACACTCATGAACTCTCCTCACAAAAGTAATGAATACAATTTTGGCTTAGGAGATTTGAGAATAATGCACAATAGATGCTCTAAGATTGGCTCAAATAGATTTGAAAGTTAAAGTTGAGTAAAAGAGAGCTTTTTCACTTAGAAACTTATTGGGTATCAATGTAGGTTCGCATTCTATGTTTCTAAGTCATCAAACTTGGCTCTATTTAAAGGCATCGTCAAAAACTAGCCATTTTCAACCGTTGGAAAAATGCTGTCAAAATTTTGGTCCACCGGAAATAATTTTGGCCGACCAAAAATACTAACCATTGGAGTCTGACAAACTAGTTCAGCTCCAACGGTCATTTTTGGCCGCTATTTTGGTCGACTAAAATAGGTCAGAAACCAATAAATGATTTCTTTGATCCAAACTTTGGTCAATTTTAAAACTTTCTTTTTCTAAATAATTTTAACATTAAAAAAAGAACTTTTTGAGGATATTTTGGCTAGATTAAAAATGATATTTATTTTCAAACTTCTAAAATAAAATAACCATTTTAACCTTAAGAGAGTTTGAAAATTCTTTTAAAAGTATTTAAAATTTTTTTTTGAAAGTATGAGCCAATGCAAAGAGAATTTATGTACCAGCTGTGCCAGGATGACTACCACCAGCTTTATGTCATTGTTTAATTTTGGCGACCCATTCATTATTGAGAAAACTGAATCCCATGAGACTAAAGGTCTTGTTATTGATTTTAACATCAGTAGTCCATGGTAACGTTCTGATTTCAAATGGTGGGATGTTAAAGTGTTGGAAGATACGAGTAAGGAGGAAAACATAAGAAAGAAAGGATCTCCTATTTTCTATGGTATCAATCATCTCATGAATAACGAAACATGGCAAGTTTAACTTTCTCCAAACAAGAATGGAGTCGACAAAATTAAGGTCACCAAAAGTAGGTGCATCCCTATGACCACCTCGAGGAATCATGTTCTGAGACACAAATTGGAACAGAATCCTAGCCTCTTGAGTAAGGTCAGTGACACGAGGCTTAGGCTGAAACCTATCAGGATAGCAAACTCGAAGCAAGGCTTTTTGAGGGTCAAAATCGTCAAGCATAGGCCAGGAGTTAGTTATGGGGAACTTATAACCACCTAGACGTAAATAAAAAAAGTCCGCAAGAAGTTGTTTAGTGACCTCAAAATCACTTCCCTTAAGGGAACTATATATAGCATATTGTCCCCTAGAGATATTGGCACAAGTACAAAAACCCCTAACCAATTTAGGATACCTTGTTTCCCTAATGGAGCAAAATTTAGTCCAATCCATATTTTCCATATACATTGCGAAATTGACATAGGCTAAAAGTCTCTGAAATTAAAGGTTTTACCCCAAACAATACTTTTATTAGAGAAAATTTCTTTATATCTAGATATAAGAGCAGGTGATTCTAAAAGAGGAATATCAAACTTCACTTTGGTGCGTTGTTCAGACTCCCCTACTCGAATTTCCTTGCCTTTGTGCCTTGAGTTTTCCTTTCTAGGAGCCATTGGGTAAGAAAAAGCAAAAACTCAAGGGAATTTCGGATTCTAGGGTTGTAGAAAAAGAAAAATCTGATTTTGATGCTGAAAGAGTATGAAAATCAATGAATAAGAGAAAAAAAGCGATAAGATTAACTCTGGTTGGAAGAAAATTGAGTGATCTAGAGAGAAAATTGAGTAGGAATGAGAAGAGAGATTTTTAGGGTTAGAGAGAGGGGGTTTTTGGTGGACAGAGTGAGAGAGAATGAGAGAAAAAATGTCAAAAATGGCTTAAATACTCGTAGGTCTATGAGTTTTCAGTAGTGGGAAAGTGCTTTCCAGAGCACCTTTTCGGTCGACCGAAAAGATTTTCGGTCTGCTAATTCCTCTATTTTTGTAGTTTTTCAAAAAAAAAAATGGTTTGAAAAAGATAGAAACGATTAAACCAACAATGAAACCATTGAAAAATCAACAATTTAGTGATCATACAAAGTAAATCAAACAACATTTAAACAAGGAGAATTTAGTGAAGCTTATTATGATCAATCATGCCAAGTTCTCTACAAATCATGCAAAAACGATCCTCGCTAAGAGATTTAGTAAAAATATCAGTCAGCTGTTTTTCTGTGCAAATAAATTCAAGTATAATGTCACCTTTTTACATATGATCATATAGAAAATGATGTCTAATATCAATATGCTTAGCACGTGAATGCAAGATTAAATTTTTGGACAAATTGATGGCACTAGTATTATCACATTGAATAGGCACATGGTTATAATTCATTCCAAAATCCATCAGTATTTGTTTCATCCATAGAATTTAAGCACAACAGCTAACTGCAGAGATATATTTGGCTTCTGTAGTAGAAAAAGCAATAGGATTTTATTTTTTGCTAAACCAAGACATAAGTAGATAACCAAGAAAGTAACAAGTGCCACTTGTGCTCTTGCGGTCAGTTTGACAACCGGTAAAGTCTGCATCCGAAAAACTAGTAATGTTAAAGTGTGTGCCTTTTGGATACCATAATCCTAGGTTTATAGTACCATGTAAATATTTCAGAATATATTTTAATACACTAAGATGTGATTCCTTAGGATTAGATTGAAATCTAGCACATAGATAAATACTAAACATTATATCCGGTCTACTAGCCGTTAAGTAAAGAAGTGATCCGATTATACCTGATATTTGGTAATATCCATTATTTTATCATTTTCGTTTTTGTCAAGCTTGATTGAAGAGCTCATTGGTGTTCTTATTGACTTGGAGTTCTTCATATCGAACCTTTTCAATATATCCTTGATGTATTTGGATTGATTGATGAAAATTCTTTCTTTGCTTTGTTTGATTTGGAGGCCAAGGAAGAAATTGAGTTCTTTCATCATGCTCATTTCAAACTCATTGTGCATACACTTAGAAAATTCTTCACAAAGGGAAACGTTAGTTGCACCAAATATAATATCATCAATATAAATTTGGACTACCCTTTTTTCTTTTTGTAAAAAGAGTAGTAACTGCTTTCCCATAGTAAAACTATTTAAAATCAAGAATTGACTTAATATGTCATACTAAGCTCTAGGAGCTTGCTTTAAACCATAAAGATCATTTTTCAATTTAAAAACATGATCCAGATACTTTTAATTTTGAAGACTGGGGGGTTGGGCTCAATATACTTCTTCTAAAATGTATCTATTTAGAAATGCACTCTTAACATTCATTTGGTATAGAATAAAGAGCATCCTTATAGATTCTAATCTTACTATGGCTGCAAAGATTTCTTCATAACTGATACTTGCTTCTTGATTGAAACCTTGAGCTACTAGTCTAGCTTTGTTTCTCACAATTACCCCATGCTCATCTATTTTATTTCTAAAGACCCATTTAATTCCTATAACCGATTGGTCCTTAGGTCTTAGAACTAATTCCCATACATCACTCCTTTTAATTAGATTTAAGTCTTCTTGCCTAGCTAAAATCTATGATTCATCTTTTTCGACATCTTTAAAATTTTTTAGTTCAATTTGAGAGATAAAAGCCACGTTATTGCAAATATTTCTAAGTGATGCTCTAGTCTTGACTCCTTGTAAGGGGTCACCTAGAATTTTGTCTTTAGAATGAGCATAATTGAATTTTAAATCTTGAGGAAGAGAGAGAGAGTATTACCATTGTCGCTTTCCTTTACTTCCTTGAGATCTTATTGTAGTTGGATGTCTTTCTCTCTATTTGTTTTCTCATTTATACTTAGCTCATTTAAGCCTGGTTCCATATCTACAGCATCATCATCATCTATTTTTCTCTCCTCAAGGAGAGTGTTAGACTCATCAAAAATAACATGCATAGATTCTTCTACTACTAACGTTCTTTTATTAAAAACTCTATAAGCTTTACTAGTAGTATAATATCCAAGAAAAATACCAATATCGGATTTTGAATCAAATTTTTCCAAATTATCTTTAGTATTCAAAATAAAACATTTGTAACTAAAAATTTTAAAATAGCCTATGTTGGATTTTCTACCTTTCCAAAACTCATAAGATGTTTTGTTCAAAATTAGCCTTATCATAACTCTATTCACAATATGATAAAGCGGTGCTTACCGCTTCGGCACAAAAATATTTTGGCAAACTATGTTCATTTAGCATGCTTCTTGCCATTTCATGTAGGGTTTTATTCTTTCTTTCTACTATTCCATTTTATTATGGAGTTCTAAGAGCTGAAAAATTATGATCAAAACTGTTTTTGTGGCAAAAAGCTTCAATTTCATCATTTTCAAACTCATCACCATGATCACTTCTAATAGATGTGATGGTATAGCCTTTTTCATTTTGTACCTTCTTACAAAAAATAGTAAGAATATTTAAAACATCGATTTAATGAGTAATAAATAGAACCCAAGTTAATCTTGAAAAATCATCGACTATCACAAAGCCATAGTATTTTCGACCAAGACTAGCTACTCTTGACGGTCTAAATAAATCCATGTGAAGTAGTTACAAGGGTCTAGAAGTAGTAATGGTGTTTTTGGATTTCAAAAGCTTTTTACTTATTTTTCAAATTGACATGCATCACAAACCTTGTCTTATCAAAAAGTAAATTAGGTAAACCACTTACAAAGTTTTTCTTGAAAGTTTAGAAATAGTATTCATGCTCATATGTCTAAGTCTTCTATGCCAAAGCCATCATCTTTTAAAACTGAAAAATATTTATCTTGACTAAAATATTTTTTCAATATCAATGGTATACACATTATCTTTTCTTTTTCCTTCAAAAATAATTTCTTTTGAACAATTATCCTCAATTAAGCATTTGGAAGGCTAAAAAATAATTCGATGACCTTTATCACAAAGTTAACTTATGCTAAGCAAATTATGTTTAAGACTATCAACAAGTAAAATATTTTCTATAATGGGTGAAGAAGTAGTACCAATGTTATCTATATCCAACATTCTGCCTTTGGCGTTGTCTCCAAAAGTAACATGTCCTCCATTTCTTTTTGTAAATAACGAAAGCACAGAGTAGTCTCCGGTCATGTGTTTGGAGCAACTATTATCCAAAAACCAAAAGTGTAAAAACCTAGTTTTTTAAGGGGTAAATGGGTCTTTTGACCAATTTAAAAAAAAAAAAAAATCTTTTTTCCCTCTCTCTCTCCCCCACGTGCCCCCCCACCCCCGATTCTTTTCCTTCTTCTTCTTCTCTTCTTTCTACTTCTTTTTTTTCTTCTTCTTCCGTTCGGCCGAAAACCAGCTGCCACAACTCGGAGCTCCGGCCACCGTCCAGCCCCGCCAGATGCCAGTGAAGCTCCGCCAGGCTGAGCCGCTCCCCCGCCAGCCTTCCTCCGCCGCCGACGTCGCCCGCAACAGCTGAAATCGCCGGAAAATGCCAAAGTAGCCGAATCGGATTTTTGGCCGCCGGCGAAGATTCCGGCGTCCATTCGCCGTGAAACCAGTCCCGTTGAACTCGTCTCCTCACGATCTTCGACATGGTATATATATCTCGATCCCATACTGTCCGGATCAAAATTTGCCATTTTTGT
>JXTC01000013.1:979925-1019536 GCA_002914845.1 Trema orientale | reverse complement strand
CAACTAGATTTTGGAAATGTACTAACCATGCAGGTTTCAAAAGTTGCATTCATACTAAAAAGGTAATTGAATTCCTACTGAGCATGTAAATGCTCACCCCCCTTTACCTTTCCCCTCTCAGGTGGTGTACAGTGTGATTTGAGCAACTCCGGAGCGGAGTGACTAGGACTGGAAGATTGTTCTAGTTTGATAGTTGGTAATTATTCAATAACTCGTTTTGGAACTGTAATAACACTTAAGGCCCATACTTTGGGATATAGCCTGTATTATCTATTATGCCTACTTGTGATGACAATGGTGATGCATGTCTATGTTTTATTACTATCATTAACAGTCTATGTCTAGTGGTGATCACAAACTGTGGGAATTTACTATTTGAACTATTTTTAAAATCTTTTATAGAAGCTGTCGTTTTTCAACTAGTTGTCGTTTTCTAAAGAATTACAGTTTCTAAAATTTTTTCAAAAATAAATTATGAATTTTCACTTGTGAAATTCCCCTTCTGCCACTGGCCCGGGGTTTGGGTCGTGACAAAAAGTTCTTTTTCTTTTGTACCTACAAGTAAGAATCAAACTTTGATTTTGGTATCCATACTAATTCGGGGCCATGAGTGTTAGTTCTAGATTCTTTTGGTACCCAAGCTGGTTTTCTAACAAAATATGCATTTTTCTTTACAAAGCATGAAAAGCTAGTGTGTCCATCTTGATTGTAATAAGTGCAAGTGTACTTTGTATCGCTTGTACTAGCTTTCACAAAATTGTTTTTGAGGTATTTTTGTTTTATAAAAGATTTATACCCAATACCTCATTTGTCAAAAACACATTTTCACCCACGACGCATCATGTCAAAATTTTTCTTTCTATTTGTAAATTTGTGGACAATTTTAGTTAAGTCAAAAACTTATCATTCAAAAAAGTATTTTCTTTTGACAAATGATTACAATTGGTACAAGGTAATTTTACTTCCTTTTCTTTTGTAGCCTCCTCAACTATTTTAGACCAGTTAAGAATTTCTTTTTTGAGAGCATTGTTCTTAAAAATGAGTTTTTCATAGTTTTTATGTAAGTCGTTGAAATCACTCAATAAATTTTCGTATGATAAATCACAATCACTGTCATTTTCACTACTAGTATCACTATCATCAAAAAATTTAATTTTAGGTTCAAGAGAGCTTAACTCATTTTCTATTGTCATGAAGCACATGTTGACAATTTCTTCTTGTTCTTCTCCATCAGATTATTCTTCTTCACTATCATTCCAAGTGGCCTTCAGTGCCTTATTTTTCATCTTTCTTCTTAGAGGGCATTCATTCTTCATGTGTTTGGGCTTTTTGCATTCGAAACAAGTGATGGGATCATCCATTCCTTTTTTCTCTCGATAATTATTGCCTTTCGTATTCTTCTTGAAATTCTTCTTTTTGAAGTTCAAGTACTTCTTGTACCTTTTAGTAAGTACTGCAATGTCTTCTAGCTCACTACCCGCAAATTCTTCTTCTTCCTCATTGTTTTCTTGCATGGCGGCTTTAAGAGTGATTCCTTTCTTTTTCTTCTCCTCCCCTTCATCTTCATTTGTTTCCTCTATAAGGATTTCATTGGTCATGAGAGATCCATAAGTTCTTTAAGAGGAAATTTGCTAAGGTCTTTTGCTCCTTGAATAGCTACCACCTTGCTTTTATGTACTCGAGGAAGACTTCTAAAACTTTTTCTCACCAACTCACCATTTGGAAAGATTTTTTCTAAAGCACCAAGAGAGTTAATAATAGTCGTGAATCTAGTAAACATTTGAGAAATAGATTCATCTTTTTCCATTTTAAACAACTTATAGTTTCTAGTAAAAATATTAATTCTAGTTTCTTTCACGGAGCTAGTTCCTTGATAAGAGACCTCTAACGTGTTCCATAGTTCATGAGCATCTCTAGCTTTCTCAACATTATTATATATGTTCCTATCTAAACCACACATAAGAATATTTCTAGCTCTTCTATTTTTAGTGAAAGTGACTTTATCTTTTTCATCATATTCTTCTATGTCTTTTTCTACTTCTCTTCCATCAATAATTTTTGTTATTTTCAAATAACCCTTAGTGACAATATACCATAAATCAAAATAATAGACCTAAGATAAGAGTCTATCTAGTTTCTCCAACAGTTAAAACCACTTTCATTGAAAAATAGTAGTTTAAAAGGTGACAACCCCTCATATTGAATAGAAAAGTTGTTTGAGCTAGCCATCTCAGAAATGGTTAAGTTTAAAAATTTGAGTACCAAGCTCTGATACTAATTGTTAGCCTAAGATTAGCTAACCCAAGAGAGGCGATGAATTGGGTTTTAAAAACTTTAGCAAACTTTTCAAAGATAAACAAGTGAATTATGTAAGTAAAGACAATATCAATTAAAAATAGCTAAATATCATCCACAAGTTTATGGTAAGTAAATTAAAGAGATAGGGATAGAGAAATGTAAACATTATTTTTACGAGGTTTAACAAACACAACAGTTTGTCTACATTCCCGGCTCTTGATAACCTGCTTCGAGCTATCCACTATCGGATCAAGAGAATGGGCTTGACCGACCCTTATACACAGTAAGTGATTTCTCCTTAGGCATACTCACACTTTTACAATAACTTTGAATCTGGCTCTATCATGCCTAACTCGGATTTTTTAGACTCCGGTGCCAATTTAATCTAAACCGGGTTGTTTATGAATCCAGTGTCAACCTCACCTCACAATTACAATTTAGTTTTTGTTTGATCACTCAATTAAAATCTCTCTCTAATGAAGATAATTAATACAGGGTAAACTTAGAGAGAATAAATGTGAACACAAGATATGATCTAGTTTGGCTCTATTGATTTTTGTGAAAAAATGGATTTGAAAGTTTGAATCACAAAAATTGATTAGGACAACTTGAAGATATGATATGAGCAATGTAAGGATGTTCAAAAGTTGTTTCAAGTTTTAGAAAAGCTTCTATTTATAGACTTGAATGAAAACTAGCCATTTTTGACTGTTTTGACAGATATTCTATCATTTTCGGTAGACCAAAAGTGCATTTCGGTCGACCGAAAATACTAGCCATTGATAATGCAGTTCTAATGGTCAAATTTGAAAATCTGTTAAAAATTTGGGAAGGAATCGCTAGACCAAAAACCAGGAATCGGTCTGCCAAAAATACTAGAGAACATGTTTTGATTTTATTTCAAGTCTTTTTCGATTCTTTTCCAAATTATGACTTCTTAAATTGAATTTTATGAAATATGGATACTATAGAAATTCATAAATTAACTTAAAAACTTGTGTAAGATAAATTTCAAATTTTAATTGGAGATAAACTAGTTTGACTGTATTGACATTTTTCTATTTTTTATGAAAATTTGAGCTATTAAGATCATATTATATGTAAACAAGTATTCAGGTACAAGAACTAAGTAATTAACCTTTACTAGTCTAAGTCTTGTATTCTTGAACTTTATCTTCAAGCTCTTTTTCATAGTCCATCTTGAATATCTTGTGATCCTATCAATTTAGATTGCTACACACTCAAGTAGATTATTAGTTCTTAATCATATGTTTGTTAACTTTAAAACATAAGTATAAGATTGATGATACAAAGCATGAGTCAACACCTATACCTCTTTTAAGGTCCAGTTCAGTTCCTTTAGAATATGTTTAGTAGGAGGGTAAATCGAAGGGAGGAGAGGGATGAAGGGATTGTTGGATAGATTTGAGGTATGGAGGCTGTTTATTAGGAAGGACTTTAGATGGGAAAAGATTAGACAAATGATTTCAAATCCCTCCAAAATTGGAGAGATTTTAAGAAAAAGATACACACTCTTTCCAACAATTAGTACCAGAAATGCTCATAATACTCATATTAGAATATGTTACCATTTGCACTCTCTTTAATTTATGTACTATGGTAATATTAGAAGAGTTAGCATTAGGATTGTTCTTTTTCGGATTGATCTTTGATTATGGCGAATGTTATTTTTATGATTTGTTCGATAATTATTTTGTATTATTTTTTGATATCTAATTCATAGTAGATCTTTGCTTGTATTTTTGTATTTTGGAATTATTACAAAAGTGATGGCTTGATTATACCATATTTCCCTTTCGATTATTATGATTGTTATTCAATTTTCATAAAACTTTGTAAGCCAATAAGATATAGGAATTTTTCTTTTTTGAATTCTATATCTAAATAGATGGAGGCACACAAAGAGGAAAGTCTAAAAAAGAAGCAAGGAGCAGAAACAGGAAACTAGGATTCGTATGAACCCTAATGGCCACGACTAAGAAGGTCGTGGTCAGTTGACTACAACCTTAGCCTATGCGAGCAACATTCGTGTTGCGCATAGCATAGGCCAGCATTATGCACACATGTGCTAGAGGCCAAGGGCTCATTCTTGAAATTAAAAAGAAAATCCTCGAAAAAGGTTAAAATCCTTTTAGTTAGATTAAGTTTTTGAAATTATATAGATAAACATATTGTGCCTTCTAGCATATAGAGAATTCGAGTCAGGCGCTTGAAGGCGACTGGATTAAGATATATATGGTGTTTTAGGAAAGAGGCGTACACTATTTTTAAAGGAGTATCCCACCATAGCATGTGTTTCATACCACATGTGCTTAAGTGACCAAAATAAGGAAGTGAATGAATGGATTCCTACTTCTTCATTGTGTGAGTGCTTATAGATCATTATACTTATTTTGATCTCATAGTTTATTGTACCTTATTTGACTTTTGATTGTTTCATGAAGCAGAGGCTTGATGTGTACTACTTTGACATGTCTCCTATATTCATGGATAATTCGACCTAAAGGGACATTGTTGGAAAAGTAATTAGACCAAAGCTAATTGATTCGAGGATGAAAGGAAGATTATTTAGTAATACATCTAAGTTTTATATTTACAACCGAAAAATTATATCGCTAATAGGTATATCAATATAATTGTGAACATAAGAACGAGAGGGGTCTTTACATAGCTCTTAAATATAGGTATAAGAGATTGGAAGTGCTAGATCCGATATGCCTGAATAAGTCTGGAGCATAACGAGATACTTGGGGATGCTCTATGCTGGTCCCTATAAGATTTGGTATAATACTCCCAAACTTTCTTTTGTAGGTGGCTCGACGGTCGCACTGGTCATTAGCCAAGTATGAATGCAATTATTGGTAAGACGATGAAGAGAGATATGTTCATCATGCACACTATGTGTAAGTGGGAGATATTGGACTTTTAGGCCCAAAGTCCTATTGGACGCCTATAGTAGTGCATGACCCAATATTGATATACTAATATGAAAGGAGACTATTTGCAAATATTCTTTCATTAGTCAGAATATTGTAAATTATGGCTTGTAATCGTGACAAAAGTATGAACGTAATAGTTCCTAATAGGTTTGAGATGTGAATATTGGAAATTAACCTAACACTTAGGAAAAATCATACATGCATGGAAACTATGAAAAATACATGATCACATTATGAATGCAGCGGAAAAGTTAGCAATATAGTTTTTAAAATTTTTCACAAAAACAATTTTCATAGCCATAGAACATGCATATATTAAACACAGGATTATGTATAGCATAAATCAAATCTAGATGTATAAACCCTAGAGACGAGATTAGCGTTTATCTGTTATAGCGTGCTCTTCCTTGATCTTCTTATTGATGATAATCAAACCTCCAACTCTAGATCTTCTTGTCTATCCTCCAGCTCTTGGTTGATGAGGCGAGTGGGCACCAAGTTGAATCCTTCGTTGGAGAACGATCAAGAATACCTTATTGATCTTTTGGAACACCGGGACGTGAAATGAAACTGTGAGGTTGTAGGAAAACTTTTTCTCCCTCTCTTTCTCAGCCTTGGCCAAAATTCCCTTTCTCTCCCCATCTATTTCATGTGTGACTCTCCTAGAGGTACTGTGCAGTTTTTTCTCCCATATATATTATATATATAGGGCCAAAAACTGCTAACCCTAATCAAATTATAATTGGGCTTGTTCTCCAATTTTTGCTTTGGGTGTAATTTTATAAATATGTCCAACTCATATAACTTATTTATTAAAATACCAATTTCTGTATAGAATCATTATTTTACACAATTTCAGGAAACTGATTTCACAAATACCACCAACCAATTAATGAGCTTTATTGAGCTAGACAAGGGACCTAATGGATCCAAATAACCTAAGTTCCAATAGTATGATAAATATAATAACTCTTATTATGGTATTTATATAAATACTATTAGTAAAGGGGACACTCTACTAAAGGCCCAATAATACACTCTTAGATTCGATGTCATGCCTTTTATAGAGATTTAATCAACTAGCCTTGATTAACTAATCCATCTAGTATTTTCTATGCCATATGTAAAATCCCTATACAATACCGTAGTTGGATAGGTGAAATTACCGTAATACCCTTCTACTACATATTTACTTTTAAGTTACCTTCTTTGGACGCATCACTGTAGATAACAAACCCTTCAATACCAGTTGAGATAGCTAAAACTGGCACTGATGTTAATTGTTACATCAATTCTTGAAAACTCTTTTCACACTCATCGGACCAGTGAAACTTGACATTTTTCCTTGTCAATTGTGTCAAAGGAGAAGCAACACGGGAAAATCCTTCCACAAAACGACGATAATAACCAGCCAAATCTAGAAAGCTACGAACCTCACCTACATTTTTCGGTACGAGCCAACTTTTGATAGCTTTAACTTTACTAGGGTCTACAGCTATGCCTTCCTTGGAAACAACATGGCCAAGAAATGGTACACGATCTAGTCAAAACTCACACTTCTTGAATTTAGTATATAATTACTTCTCACAGAGGATGTTAAGAGCCAATCTAAAGTGTCGCTCATGCTCTGTCTTAGAGCGTGAATACACCAAAATGTCATCTATGAAAACGATCACAAATTGGTCTAAGTATTCCTTGAACACTCTATTCATTAGGTCTATAAATGTAACTGGGGCATTAGTCAAACCAAATGGCATGACCAAGAACTCATAATGCCCATACCTTAAACGAAACGCAGTTTTAGACATATCGTCTTCTTTAACCTTAAGCTGATGATAACCTGATCACAAGTCTATTTTAGAGAAATGGCTAGCACCTTGTAGTTGGTCAAACAAATCTTCAATTCGAGTAATGGGTACTCATTTTTAATTGTGACTTGTTTAGTTCACGATAATCGATGCACAATCTCGTGGACCCATCTTTCTTCTTAACAAATAGGACTGGAGTGCCCCATAGAGAATAACTTGTTCAGATAAATCCCTTATCTAGTAATTCTTGAAGTTGCGTCTTGAGTTCCTTCAACTCCGCAGGTGCCATACGATACGGTGCCTTTGATATTAGAGCAGTACCAGGTATACAATCAATCTTGAATTCAATCTCCCGATCTGATGGTAACCCAGGCAAATTATCAGCGAAAACATCTGGGTACTCACACACAATTGGTATGTCCTCTACTTCCAATCCTTCTTTTGACGAATCCACAATTGAAGCTAGATATCCCATACAACCTTTATTGAGTATTCGTCGAGCTTTCATTGCAGAGATAATCGGAATACAAAGCATGGGTTTTGAGCTAGTAAAACTAAAGCTTAGCTCATTCAAGGGATTGAATACCACGACTCGATCATGCCGATCTATGTTGGCATGGTACTTACTAAGCCAATCTATCCCTAATATGACGTCAAAGTCATGGAATCCAAGAATTAAAAGATCAGCAAACAAAGTGTGTCCTCCAAACTTGATTGCACAGGCTTTTAAGATATTTCTTGATTCTATTATATCTCCTGATGGGGTGGATATGCTAATTCAGGTGTTTGATGGTATAAATGGCCTATTCAACTTCTTAGCAAAGTTGCTGCTAATGAAAGAGTGAGTAGCCCTTGAATTTATAAGTATTTTTGTAGACAAGCCACAAATATCTATAACACCTAACACAAATAATAAACAAATAATTAAGCCATGTAACAACTATAAGTTAAAGTTATAAGAGTATACCTGTAACTACAGAAAGTGTATCTTTTGCTTCCCGTTGAGTCATTGTATAAACTCGGGCTTGAGTCTTCATTTGACCACCAGAGTTATCACTAGCCGATGCTTGGCCCATTATATAGTGACGAGAGATATGTCCAGGTTTACCACATTTATAGCACTCATTGGTTCCTGTATGACACTCCCCTCAATGCTCCTTGCCACACTTATTGCATGTTGTTTTCTGCTACTTATTACGATCATCTATGGTGTTGTTATTATTCCCTTGCTCATGCTTTTTTTTTTTCTGATTTTGTCCCTTGTTCTTCTAGAATTTTGACTTTCCACCGCCACTATTATTGTTTCCTTATTGAGTTTTGACCGTTTCTTATGCTATCAGTTGTGTCCTCTCTACCAAGAGTGCCTTATTCACTACTGCACTGTATGAATTAAGTTCAAACGGAATAACAGCCTATTTAATTTGGGGTTTTAAATCCTTTTCAAACCGTCGAACTCTACCAGCCTCATTTGCCACTAGTGTAGGAGCAAACTTAGCAAAACGGGCAAACTCTGCCTCATACTCAGGGACTGACTTATTTCTTTGCTCCAGTTGTGTGAATTCTCTCTCTTTCTATTGTTGAACACTTTTTGGGAAATACTTTTCATAGAAAGCATCTCGAAACATAGCCCAAGTGAAGGATGCAGCATTTCCCTCATGTTGATGTTGAATCATTAGCTACCAATCATTTGCATCTCCTTGGGTTGTGTTTTAATGTAACATGGTAAAGTAATTGCTTATGCATCACGATAGTTGAAGCATGTATGCAGCATGTGATACTTTGTCCCTATCTTTGCAAATGAGCACAACAAAAGCCTTTTCCATCTCAGCTAACCATTTTTCAGCTTTAAGTGGATCAGTAGTGCCTTCAAGTGCCTTCAAAGGATGGAGGAGATAACTTCTTAAATTTAGAAATAGTACTTGGCAATCTCTGCTGAGAAGGTGCTTCTTGTTGCATCTGCCCAAGAGTTGTAATTGCTTGCATAAATGCTCCCACTGTTAGTGGGGTTTCAAGTGGCACGTTTTGGTTAATAGGGTTCGCCTCCTGATTCCCATTATTCTGTGATCTAGTATTTGGTCCAGCCATTCTTAACTAAAGAAAAAAGAAGAGCCTTAGTTTTTATAATCCCGTTATGCCCAAACTGTGAAATACTAAGTGTATACACATATAATCTTCATAGAATAAACTAACAGTATAATATAAATAAAATGTAATATCTAACATTACCAGATGGCAGCGAATCGACTCTCAGTGACTTGATGTAGTGGTCAAGAAAAGTTTACATAATCGTTTAAAACTATGCTCTGATACTATTAAATTGTAACACCGTCTTAGTCAAAAGTTATTAGATTAGGAGATGTTATTATTGAATTCCTTACAATATACAAAAAAGATGCGGAATATTTTTTTTATATAAAATAAATATCTTATTAAAAACTCTATTAAATTCATAAAGAAAATACTAGCAATAATTTGAAAGTCACGTAAGCAAAAGAAAAGTTTCTGAAAATATAAAATGTCATTAACAGAAATAAAAACTGGAAAATGTTCATTCAATTCAAATCTAGACCACTAGACCACCATGTCTCCGTGTCACCACTATCATCCGCTATACTACTATTCATCACCTGAAAATTGTTAAATAATATAATGAGCTAAAAGCCTAGTAAGTAAATCACAAGGCATATAATTGATGAGGCATACATTAGTTATTTTCTAAAATATGTTCTTTGTGATTTTTTTATAACTTTGAAGACTTTCCATTTTAATTATTGGGAGCGCTCAGTGTAATACCTAAGCTTTTGATAACCAGTGGACCATGATTGCTGAACCAGTTCTTACTTTGCTACCGACTCTTTGGTAGAACCATATTAGAGGTATAAAGTGAGTACACCTAGCCTATGTAGCCACACACACATTAATAATCCCAAAATGGCCCTATCATCCCCGGAGTCAAAATCATATGGGGAACCTCCCTAATATAGTCTATTACCATTTATTCTTGGTGGGTATGCCGGTCCCCTGTGTCCCGTGCCCACTCAGCCCTCTAGACATAGACACACACCAATTTCTTTAAAATCTTACTTTTCAAAATCTACAATTAAACTTTTGAAAAAATCATTCCATCATAAAACTTTTGTTCTTTGAAACATACTATTTTATAAAATAATATCATGCATATAGATGATCATGCCTCACATAAAATAATATATTATATGTCATCAATTTCTACGTAAAACACATATAACACATAATTATACAATGTAAAACATAAAAACAATTAGTACAGTTAAGTATGGTTTACTTACCTTAAGTCCAAGCGAAAAAAGTCAAGAAAAGTGAGAATGTCCTCCGAATGCTTATGACTTACGTGCCCCGCCTACATTATCGGTATTATAAGTGCAAATTTGCTTAATTTATTTTTCTTATTTCAATGAAATTTCCCGAAAGACTATTTTATCTTTGATGCACTTAAGATAGATATAATTTATGTATAAAATTGAAAATATCAAATATAGAATATAATCAGCATCTCATACAATAATCCCATAAACAATTTTATAAAACACGCTTGTAGTTTTGAACTCCGAAAATTAGTCCAAAAATAATAACTAAAACTGACAGTAGCTCATATAAAAATTATATCTCAATAATCACAAATATTTTAATACTGAAACTTTTTAGAGACATATTAGACATATAGAAACATAACTAGAAATTTTTATTGACTCAAAAAGTGACATTAACTAATTATTCATAATTTATAACCATCCTCATACAAAACTGTCATCACCAAATCACAACAGTATAGTTAATATTTAGAAAATTATAAACAATAATTCATTAAGAAATACTACCTATAAATTTTACAGTGATCATATAACATATCCAAAAATATACCCTAAAAATATTAGATCATAGAGAGCTCTATAAAAATAATATAAAATCTGGAATCACAGAAAAGTGTTTATTGACAGATTTTCAGCACACTGATAATGTGTAATAAAATATTTATTATTATTTAATTAAAATACTATTAGTTTCTAAAAGTTTTGAGACTAAACTACACATCTCTAGAAAGATCCATTAAGAAGAAGAGTACAAAAATAAATTTTGAGCTATTTATAGAAATTCATAGAACACAGAGATCAGTTTTATGAGAAAATGAAACAGTGATTGATGTTCGATCTCTTTATAAGAAGACATCCCTTGATTGATTGATGAAGATTCCATCCTTTCGAAAGCTCTTTATCTTCGTTGTGTTGAGGTTGGACTTAATTATAATCTTTTGATTTGTCGTTAGGCTCCGATCATTTAAGCTTAATACCATACCTACAACAACATCACCTATGCTTTTCTCCTTTGAGGAGTCATTAGTTTTGTAGAAAATCATATCTATAGATTCATCTACTACTTAGTTCTTTTATTAAAAAACTCTCTTTATGCATTACTAGTAGTAGAGTAACCAAGAAAGGTTCCAATATTGGATCAATATTTTTAAGTTATCTTTGGTGTTTAAAAACAAACAAAATATTTGCATCTAAAGACTCTAAAATAACCAATATTAGGTTTTTGATCATTGGAAAACTCATAATGGTATTTTATTCAAAACAGGTTTAATCAACACCTAGTTTAAATCATCACAAATAGTGTTGATAACTTTGGCCTAAAAGTATTTTAGTAAAATATTTGCATTCGACATGGTGAAGGCCATTTTGAAACCAATAAAGAAAATCATGTAAATCCCCCTTTTTTTTAAAAAAAAAATAACCAACTACCTCAAGAGCACAATATTTTTAAAAAAAAAAAAATTAACTTAATTTCCAAAGTGACATGTTTTACAAATCTTGTCATTTCTAAAAATTTGTCTAGGTAAGCCATAACAAGATTCCTTTAGTAAAGTTTTGAAAATGTAACCATACTAGCATGTCTAAGTTTTCTATGCCAAAATCGATAAACATTTTCTTTTAAAACAAAATAAAATTTATTTTGACTTGAAAACATTTTAACAATGAATTTTTTTTTTTTAATCAAAAGATTTGTTCAAAAATTTCAAATTGAATATTTGAAAGAGTAAAAAGAGAAACTCAATAACCTAATCACATAATTGACAAACATTAGGCATATTAGAATTTTAGCAAGACATTATCAAAAATAGGCAAAGAATTGTGACAGATATTATTTATGCCAATGATCTTGCTTTTTGTGTTGTCTCCAAAAGTGAAATATCAACCGTCATTTCTTTGTGAAAGTTAAGAACTTAGTGAAGTCATCGGTTAAGTTCTTGGAGCGCCACTTTCTGCTTGTTCCTACAACAAAGATTCAAATATGGATTTTTGGTACCCACATAACTTTAGATCCTTGGAGGTTAGTCTTTGAATTCTTTGGTACCTATTCTTGTTTGACACCAAAATATGCATTTTTCTTAATAGAGCATGAAAAGCTTGTATGTCTATTTTGGTTGCAATAATTGCATACATATTTTGAGTCACTACTAGATGTTGCTTTGACAAAATAATTTTTTTAATACTTTTGTTTTAGAAAAGATTTGTATCCTATACCTCCTTTGTCCACCAAGAATTTAATCAAAATTCTTCTTTCCATTGGCGAACTTATGGACAATATTGGTTAAACCCAAAATTTTTTCTTTTAAGGAAGCATTTTCATTTTTCAAAGATACACATATATCACAAGTCAAAATAACTTCCTTTTTCTTTTGAAAATTTCTCAAGTTCTTTTGATATAAGAGATAATTTTTTCCTGAGAGCACTATTTTTCAAAACAAGTAATTTGTAGTTATCATGCATGCAACGCCCTCATGTTCATATTACTAGTAGGAAATTTGTTAACTTTCTATTTACAAGGCGTTACTTCTAGAAAATAATCCTGTATCCGTTATTCCAAAAATATGGGTTAATTTGAACTTTTTATTTTCTTTAAAACATTATGGATAGCTGACCTTACTTACAGACATAGTGTGGATCAATATATACATATGTTACAAAACGAAATGTAGTAAATAAGTACCAAAAGAAACGAGCTAAAAATAACTTCATTGAGAGACTATAAAACATCCCAAAATATACAAACTAGGCCCCCACATGTGGTCAAAATATCCATATGTACAACACTAAGGTTAGGCCTCTACTCCAGCTTACAAGCTCATGCTGTCATCTCAATCATTACCTATAACACAAGACTACAATGAGCTACAGCTCAGTAAGTAAAATAATGGATGACATGTTGCTTAATGACATGAATTAAATGTATGACCATGCTTGCTTAAATTTTTTGGTATAAATATTTTCCTTTAGACCCTTCCCTGTCTTGTGCCCACTGTCCGGTTCAGCACTGTGCCTGTAGGGCTTCCTGAAATAATGATATCCCATGGGTTCTCCTCCCACCGGCTCTTACCACAGCGGGGCTCGTTACTAACCTTATTCTATCATTACCCCGTCGAGCTCAAGAGATAAGGTGGCCCGAGACTGTAGTTTAGTCTACTATATAACTTGGAGGAGAAATATTGTGGCAAACCTTCTGACTAATCCTGTCAAACTTGCCCCTCACCTGGGGTTGCCACTCTGAAACTGTAAATATTTATCCTGCTTTTCCGTAACAGTGACACAAAACCTTCTGAACATTACTTGGTCTCAACCTTTTTGTGATAAACATGGCTTTGCACAATAATACTATAGTATTTTGGAAACCTGTCACCTATCTTAAGCTTCTCTGTAAAACATGCATGGCCTCATGATGTATAAGATAATGCCACATTAGAAATGCCAAGCACGTATATAGAAACCAAAATGCCAATGTTCATGCTCATAAACAAAATGCAAAGCATAAAAAAAAATAATAAACACCCACATAGCACGTAATTCTTGTGTTACAATTGAGTACTTTACTTACCACACTTCCAAGCTTTCCAAGACTTTGCCAGTGAAATGCTCTTTGCTCAAGATACAATTGATATGTTCCTAACTATTTTCAAATAACAGATTCACTTAATAATGATACTTGCAGTTCTAGATTACAATTATAAACAATTACTTGGCTTTAGACTCACCAATTTATACGCAAATTCCAATTTGTTTCTAAGAATAAGAAAGCAGAGTACTAAATAGGAAACTTTTCAGTAAAAACTAACCACCCTATATACAACAATATAATATTCTACAAGTTTAAAATAGTTATATCAATGTTTCATTTGCATTACTATCACACAACAAACAACAAAGGAAGAAATAAGGTTTATTCGATAAAGAAAAGTCTTTTAATAACTCAATTAGAATAATTAAGCTTTCTTGCTCTAATCAAATAAGATTGCAATAATTTCTAACAACACTCAAAAAAGAGTCATAACGAAAATCAACTATATTTTAGGACTAAAATATACAAAATTGTAATCCATGTATCCTGGCCCAATCGTATAAATATATAGTCATCAATTAATGCTTATAAAATTAAGCTTATAGTCACAAAATTTAAAATAAAGAATTACAATTAAAACAACTACGTCTGACCTTGTTTTCAAACAATCAAAGTCACTATATCAAACCTCTCAATCACAAGGCTTTCATCTTAGGAATGAAGCCCAAACTATGGAGCAAATTACAATATCCTCAAATAACATCCCACCCCTTACAGAAAATAATCAGCACACTCTATATATAAACCAACGAAAAGAACCAAGTAAATAAAGTATTGAACATTAATTAACAATCAACAAAAAGTATAATTGTTAAAAGATTACCTTGCACGTTGTGGAAAGTTCAAGAGAATATTATGCTAACTTTCCCCAAAATCAAGGTAGGATTATATCTTAGTTTTAATAGACACTGAAGAAGATATGCACAGGAGAGAGAATACGAGAAAGAACAGTAAAGTAGTGACTTTCTTGATATTACTTTCGAGCTTACCGACTAAAAGAAAGTCGGTTGATAATTATTTTATTTATTTTTATTATTATTTTTTTTATAACTCATTTGTTTAACGTATAACTACAAATAAGACAATACAAGATAAGTATCTAAATGCAAAGAGATAACTAATCTTACACTAAACTTATTATGTTTACCAAATAACTTAACTAACACCATATACAAACAAAATAACATATATGAATTTTCACCACTTATAAAGATATCATTAAACATATTTTCCCAACAAGCACCTTGCTAATTATATTCTAGCTAAAAAAATAATCATGTATTTAAGACATAAATGCAAACATAAAATAAATAAAAAGAAAATTATGACCTTTTATATGTATCATTAACAACAAAACTATATGCAAAAGAAAAGAAATGATTAAAAGAACTAAAAATTAAACATTGAACTTAATGAATAAATTATATCAATAATTAATAAAATTAAAAGAAAACTTCAGAAAATTATCATCAAGCAAAACTATATAGTTAACTTAATTAACCCATTATTTTCTAGTATCATGAATTAATGCTCACAAATATTCTGAGAAAAGTAAAATAGCACCAATTAGTGATTATATGCAAGACTATAGAATTATCATGTCAAAGTTGAAACACGTCAAACACGTACAAAGAGCTTGTCTCGAGCATTTCACTGCAAAATTTCTACTCAGAGGGTATAAGTTTAATGAATAAATAATTATTAAGTATTCAGAAAGATATGCACAGTCACAAGCACTTATAACACTATCATTAAATGAAATGCAATCATGCTATTATTGGCTCTCTTAATTATGTGAGGAGATGGATGTTACAATCCTCTCCTCCTTATAAAAATTTCGTCCTCGAAATTTGCTTACCCAAATAATTCTGGATACTTAATCCTTATTTCATCTGCTCACTCCTAAGTCGCCTCTTCTACTGCGAAATTCATCCACAAGACTTTAACTAGTAGAATTTTCTTGTTTCTTAATTCTTTTTCTTTTCTATCCAGTATCTGTACTGGTCGTTCCTCATATGTCAAATCCCGATTTAGTTCTAGTGGCTCATAACTCAACAAATGAGAGGGGTCTGAAATATACTTCCTCAACAAAGAGATATGGAAGACATTGTGTACGCTTGACAATGCTGGGGGTAGAGTAAGTCTGTACGCCACGTTTCCAACCCTTTCAAGGACTTCAAAAGGTCCAATAAATCTAGGACTCAACTTTCCTTTCTTTCCAAATCTCATCACTCTTTTTATTGGTGCTACTTTTAAAAATACCATATCCCCTACATTGAATTCTACATCTCTTCGCATTGGATCAACATATTTCTTCTGTCGACTCTGTGTAGCAAGCATTCTTTTTCTTATCTTTTCTATTGCCTCCGTGGTTTCTTTGACTAACTCTGGGCCAAGATACTTACTTTCTCCTATTTCATCCCAATGGATTGGAGATCGACACTTTCTACCATATAGCATTTCATACGGAGCTACACCAATTGTTGCTTGGTAACTGTTATTATAGGCAAACTCAACCAATAGCAGATATTTACTCCACGATCCTTGAAAATCTAAAATACATGCTCTTAACATATCTTCCAAAGTCTGAATTGTCCTTTCTGTTTATCCATCTGTTGAAGGGTGAAAAGCTGTACTGAACTTCAATCTGGTTCCCATGGCTTTCTACAAACTCTCCCAAAACTTTGAAGTGAATCGCGGATCCCGATCTGAAATAATTGAAACTGGTACACCATGCAGTCTCACAATTTCTTGAATATATAGTTCTGCAAACTAATCCATAGTGTAGGTCATGCGTACAAGAAGGAAGTGTGCTGATTTTGTGTATCTATCTACTATAACACAAATGGCATCATGCTGTTTTAAAGTTCTAGGTAATCCAACTACAAAATCCATAGTTATTTCTTCCCATTTCCATTCTGGAATCTACAGTGGTTGTAATAGACCAGCAGGTCGTTGGTGTTCAGCTTTAATCTGTTGACATGTGAGACACTTGGCTGCAAACTCTGCGACGTCCCTTTTCATTCCAGGCTATCAATAATGTATTCTTAAATCATTATACATCTTTGTAGTTCCTAGGTGCAATGAATATGGTGTAGTGTGAGCTTCTATAAGAATTTCATTCTTGAGTCCTTCATCATTTGGGACACATAATCTGTCTTTAAACTTCATAGTCCTATTAACTGAGATACTAAAATCAGTGGTCTTTCTATCTTCCACTTCACCTTTCTGTTTTAACAAATACGGATCTGTAAGTTGACCCTGTTTAATTCTTTCTAACAATGTTGAATGAAGCATCATTGTTGCCAATTTACCAATGATGATCTTAATTTGTGCTCTACACATAACCTGGAGTGGCTTTGATAATCGCCTTAGAACTGATAAACTACTCGGTGATTTTCTACTCAGTACATTGGCCACAAGATTTGCTTTCCCTGGATGATACAAAATCTCACAATCATAGTCCTTTACCAGCTCTAACCATCGTCTTTGTCTCATGTTTAATTCCTTCTGTGTGAAAAAGTACTTGAGGCTCTTATGGTCAGTATATATTTCACAATGTTCCCCGTACAGATAATTTCTCCAAATCTTGAGAGCAAATACCACTGCTGCTAACTCTAGGTCATGAGTAGGATATTTCTGCTCGTAGTCTTTCAATTGTCTAGAGGCATAGGCAATTACCTTACCGTTCTGCATTAGCACACAACCCAATCCTTGCTTTGAAGCGTCACTATAAATCACAAAGTTTCCTGATCCAGACGGAATAGTGAGTATTGGGGCTGAAATCAATCTTTGTTTCAACTCTTGAAAACTTTTCTCACAAGCCTCTGTCCATTAAATTTCTGACTCTTTCTAGTGAGTTGTGTGAGAGGTGTTGCTATCCTAGAAAATCCCTCCACAAATCTCCTATAGTAGCCTGCCAATCCCAGAAAACTTCATATCTCAGCAGCATTATTTGGTCTCGACCACTTACTAACCGCTTCTATCTTTGCTAGATCCACTGAAATACCTTCACTAGAAACTATATGACCGAAAAAGACAACTTTCTCAAGCCAGAATTCACACTTTTTAAACTTGGCATAAAGTTGCTTCTCCTTCAACCTCTACAATGTAAGCCTCAAATGCTCCTCATGTTCATTTTTGGACTGTGAATAAACTAGAATATCATCAATGAATACTATTACAAACTTGTCTAGATAATCTTTAAAGACTCTATTCATCATATCCATAAAGGTTGCTGGGGCATTGGTCAATCCAAATGGCATTACTAAGAATTCATAATGACTATAACGAGTCCGAATGGCTATTTTTGGCACATCTTCTCCTCTAATTCTCAACTGATGGTATCCTGATCTTAAGTCAATTTTCGAAAACACAGCTGATCCTCTTCGGAAGGTTGGAATATCACTCTTTTCTTTCCACAATCAATAGTAGCATTATATTTGGAAAGCCAATTCATACCGAGTATTACCTCGTATTCCTGCATTTTCAATATCACAAGATCCACAAATAGCTCTCTACCATCTATCTGTAATGGAACTCCTCTTAACCACCGATCTGAATATAATATTTCTCCTAATGGTAATACTGTATTGAATACCTCTGGTAACTGATCAGGGAGTCTACCTAGTCTCCTCACAGATGTCATGGATGCAAATGAATGTGTGACACCAGAATCCATTAATGCATGTGTAGGTATGTCAGCGATAAGGATCTCACCTGAAACAACCGAAGGATCTGCGTCTGCATCAGCCTGAGTGAGGGCAAACACCCTAGCATTAGTCTTCCTAGGTTCTTCTTTCTTCTGCTCATTCCTTCACAATGGGCACTCTCTTTTGAAGTGACCTTCCTTACCACATTTATAACAAACTGTGGTATGAGCTCTGCAATCTCCAAGATGATTTTTATCACATTTTTCACATCGTGGCCACTGTTGTCTCCATTGTTGTCCACTCTGTTGCCCGTCCTTGAACCTCTTGTTTTGTTCTGCTCCACCTTGGAAAAATTGGCCTCTTCGTTTATTGTCATTGAAACGACCTACATTGGGCTGAAACTCTCTATGAGGAAAACTAGTAGAAGTTCTAGCTTTAAATATCTTCTCTTCTCGGCGTTCAGCTCGTAAAGCTTTCTCTACGGCCTGTCCATATGAAATTGGCCCTGTAAGTCCCATGTCAACATCTCTAGCAAGCTCTGGCTTAAGTCCCTCCATAAAGCGAGTGACCCTGGTGATATCATTTGGGACCATATCTGAAGCAAACCTCGCCAATTGATTAAATTTTCTCACATATTCAGCCACTGAAAGGTTGCCCTGTTGTAATTTACTGAACTCGTTCACCTTTGTGGCCAACAATACCGTATTGTAATATTTCTCATTAAAAACCATTTGAAATTCTGTCCATGTCATCTGAGTAATATCTCTGGTCTGTCTAATCACATTCCACCATATACGTGCATCTTTCTTTAACATGTAAACAGCACAATATACTTTCTCCCTTTTATTTAGCTGCATAAAATCAAAAATAGTTTCCAACGAGCATTTCCATTCTTCTGCATCAAGCGGGTATGTAGTACCTTCAAATACTGGCGGATGTTGTTTCCTGAACTGTTCATATAATTGTTCAAGAGGGTGAAATGCAGCTGGGGCCTGTGGTGGAGGTGGTGGTAGTGGTTGGAGAGGATGTGTGTTGGATGGAATTTGTCTTTCCCCTTGTTGTTGTAACAGCCTCTCAATCTGTTCTGTCTACCCACTACAACAATAGGGCCTTTTTATAACACTAGAATAATAACACTTTACAAAAAGTGTAACATTGGCTTACTAAAAATAAGAAAAACATTTTTGAAAGATACTGAAAATTTTAGGCGGGCGCGGGTGAGAGGGAAACATTTTCCCGAAAAAAGAAGAAAAAATTGTTTCGCTCAAAATATTGCTAAAAGAAAAAAAAAGCTCTCACGTTGTCTCACTCTTCTTCTCTTCCTCTCCTCTCTCTCTCTCTCCTCTCTCAGTCCTTAATCTCTTACCTCTTTTAATTCAGTAGGTCAGCCCTAAATCTTTGAGGTTTGTTCTTCAATCTTGAGACTCTCTCTAATTCAACCCAGATTTCCTTGGTTTAGGCTAAATTTCTATCTCATACGGATTTGCTTCAGAATTTGTTCTCTCCAATTGGGGATCGGACCAAGGGGAAAAAAATCCGAACGAAATAACTTGCCACCTCTCTCGATCTCATCTCCACTGGATTGGAAACATCGTACAAGATCTGCTCTATGAACAATCATCTCGCTCTTGACACAAGGATAGACTCCAAGCACAACTACGGAATCGGCTCAAAATTGGAATCAGCTTTGTCTCGCATGAACGGGATCAAAATTGTTCTTCTCTGTGGATTTGGAACTCTACTATGTTCATGCGTAAAGATAATATGCTAACCATAATTCCTTAATTTATTTTTTCATTTTCGTTTGCTTTTTGCTCTGTTTGTTTTTATAGGTTTCACTTTGTTCTTGGTTTCTCTTCAAGAATTTTTCTTCACTTCTTGAATCTAGAGGTTGCCTTGCTAAAAGCTTCTTTCCTAGTGCTGTCAATCGGATCTCACCTCATTTCTTTTGCCTATTTACTAATTTGTTTTGAAGTTACAGGTTTTGCAAGCATGTTTTACTGATTACCTTGATTTTCTTCTTAATTCTGGTCAGGACCTTGGTCATTGTTGTCAAATCTTGAGACCTAGACATATTAAGACGGTCCATGTCTCGTGAAATTTTGCTTCATAAGTAATCTTGCAAACTCAATGTATATGCAAAATATAATATCTAGTGACTAGTCTTCACCATGTTAGTTTTAAAAGATCACTACCCCTAACAATTGAGGTGAATTACGTAGGCTTCATTTACTGTCTTCTGCTTAGTATGGGAGAGTGTACCTAGTCATGTTAATCTTGGCGGAAAATTTCTTATTTTTCTGTATCCAAAACTAAATGGTTTTTATGGGTTCTCTTGTGCTCTGTGAAATGCTTGTTTCGAGTATATATTTTGTCCTTGAAATATTGCATTGATATTATAATGAACACTTGGTTGTATTTGAGTAGATATTTAGTTAGTTATCACTTACCATAAGGAACCTTCATAAGTGGCAATTGTCCAAAAAAAAAAAAAAAGGTAGAGTTGATAGTAAATTTAAACTGATTGAATTTTGGATTGCAGGGCCTAGAAATTGAAGGGGATTTTCATGAGAAAATCATGTTTTATGAAGGGTAGTTTATAATTAATTTAACATTTGTAAGTTTTTGTAATTCTTGACTTGTAGAAGATTTGCTATTTATACTGAATATATACATATACATGTGTGTGTGAGACTTTGCATTGCCAATATTAGCTTTGTACAAAACAAACCAAGTCTCTGTTTTCCTTATCAATGTATGCGAGCCTTCTTAACTTTAGTTTTCTAATGCAGGCTTATAGTTTTCATCATTTACGAAATCAAAGCCTTCCTATGGTTTCTTGAAAAAATGTATGTCATCATGGAAATGATAATAAATGGGGTTATCGACTTGCTATATAACTATGGAGGCTCTTTCTATTCATTTGATGCTTCCTAATAATTTTGCTATATGCTGTCAAGTCGTGCAGTTTTCCAGTAGACTCTATGACAGTGATGTGGATATTTAAGTTTTAATTTTCTAAAATTACTGTGAATTTTGTCATAATACAAGAAGTAATCTATCAATCTTTAACTCTCATACTACTGATCCCCATCCAACCCCGCCACCCCCCAGAAAAAAAAAACATTAGTGGCAGTGATAGTTTATTACATTTCATTATATGAAAAGTTCTCTTGATTGTGTACTACTATATATCGTTAATTTCAGAGAGAAAGAAAGCTGAGAAAGAAAAAAAAATTGGTGATTTCATAAGTTGAGTCCAATCCAAGCCCATAAATTATAATCTTAGTGTACCTTCTTCTTTGGTTGGCATTATTGTTTATACCTTACTCTGTCCACAATAATCGAGCAAATGCCCACTAAGATTGTTGCTATGAATAATTGAAATAGGTTAAGTCCCTTGGCTGACTCTGTTTCGAAAAGAGGAACGTAGCCAAGTCTATAAAACAATAAACTAATTAGGAAAAGACAAGAATGTTAGTTGAATGAGTTTTGTCAATATATATATATTGATTCATATTAGATAATTATAGCTAATTTATTGATTTTCTGAATTGGATTATCTTGTATTTGCTTTATCTTTAACTCATTGATGATATAATAGGTGATGAGTATATAATTGGTTGAAGGAGTTTATTGAAAAGGAAAATCGTTTTGAGACTGATTGCTTCATTAGGCAAAATAGTTTATATGTAATTTGTCCTAAATAGGCATGTACAGATTATTATCCTTTTTTTATTATTCTCTTCTAGTCCTTCAAGTAACTCTACGGACTAAGCTAGACAGGCCTAAACTTGGAGCAACTTGTGACATTTTTTATCTAGTCTGAACTTGTGTTGAAAGTCTTTGCTTTTATCTGTTGGGTTTTGCTAATTCTTGCTTTTTTCTTAATGGTTTTTTGCTGATTTTTGCTCTTTTGTTTCAGCTTAACACTTTTACTGTTGGTCATAGTTGACAGGTTCTGTTCAAAGTTTGTGTCTCTCACCTAATATGTAAGAACTTGCCTTTATCTTTCTTGTTTCTTGATAATCTAAATTGATCTCCACGTAGAGCACACTCAAGCAATAAGTGGTAATTAATTGACATTTTTTTATTGTGCTTTCAAGTTGGATAGCAAATTAATTTTTTATTTGAGTCATGACCAATTTTTTTTTTATTGTGTAAGTAGCAGATTAATTTGCTTTATGAGTTGGTCAAATTAGCAATTCAGTTTTTTATAGTATGTAGGTTTATTTGCATTAATATTAATATGAAAACGTACAGAATAATTAATTCTTTGTTTTTAAACTTTTTTTTCTCTTTAATTATACCAAACAAAAGAAGCATAAAAACATATTTGGTTCACACCTCACCTGACCTGCAAAAGTAGATTATAGAACCACTGATTGATTTCCAATTTCTAAGTCTATCATGGTACAAAAAATTACTACAATTAACTGATTTGTGCATATTTCTTTCTGTATGTTTTTTGAAAGATCCAGCAGTTTTGTTTTTAAGCTAGGTTATTATGTTTTATTTGGACTATCAATGATTTATGGATTTATTTATCTTTGCTACTTTAGAGAATTACATGTTCATTTTTATTGATTACAACTTTGAATTTGGAAAATTATGTTTAACTGGTCTTTTTGTTTTAATATAGAGTTGTATTTATCGATTTTGGTTAAGCCACCCACTTAACAAGAAGAGAGGGATTTCCTTTTGAGCAAAGAGGTTAGTATAAATGCTTGTTTTCTTTTTCTTTTTCTTTTTGATTAAGAACTTTAACAAGATTTTCATCCCAGTGCTATTTTTAAGCTTATTATACAAACATTTATGTGTGGTATTAGTTACTTATTTATTTAGTATACGTTAAATTTGTTCAAGTTGTTTGCTTTGTTCTTTTATTTTGTAATTGAAGTGTCTTTATTTCTAGTTTTATATGGAAGTTATCGATATGAATATGGTGCTAAAATGATCATATTTTTTAATGCAACAATCAACTAATTAAGGTCATAGGTTTAACTCTATTAGTCTTGAGACTTCACAATGCACTGGTTATAACAAGAGAAGTAAGTTGCTGACTTGTAGGTGATGGATAAAAGTTGGATACGCTTAAACAGGTAAGAATAGGACTAACATGTATAATGTCAACTAATATGAAAATAGGACTCTTAATTGGTAAATATCTAAGTATATTTTCACATGCAATTATAGAGTTTCTGATGAGTACAAGAAAGGTGCAAAGAATTTTGTAGAGATAGTAGAAAAGGAAGCTGATATTACTTGTATTGAAGATGCTGCTAGTAGTATAATTGCATGGCCTACAGATAAAGTCCTCATGAGGTGATAATCAAATTAATTAAAGCTTCCATATATATGTTTGATTGAAAAATTGATTCATATCTAGTATGTTTTGAACTACTATACTAATTACTATTATTTATTATCATTTATCTAGGAAATNATAGTTAATGATTTCTTATGGATTTAGTTAGTTGTAGACATTATCCATATGCATTAGCTTTTTTTGGGTTAATGCATAGTTTATAATTAGCTTTATGAATATTGTCACAATGGTTAAAATCTATTATATTAACAATACTATAACATAAAAAAAAATTCGTATTGCAGTTTAAAAATGTTATAAAAACCTTTTTATGTACCATATAAGATAGCAATTAAAAAATGTTATAATAGCGTTGGTAATACCTTATCCTTAGTCAAACTGCAGCTCTAAAAAAATGTTACTTATAGTTTTTTATGACAAAGAAAAAATGCTATGAAATGATTTATAATAGCATTAGTGATAACATTAAAAAAGTGTTATAAAAAAATCCAGACTTTCTATAACAGTGGCTGACATAGCATTTTCAAAAGTGTTATAAATGTTAACAATAACACTTTTCAATTGCTATCAGAAGGCTTATTTCTTGTAGTGACCTACGGACCATTTCACGGAGTTCCACCAACTCCTGTGCATGTCTCTCAGGAGTAGAGCCCTCAGTAGCTCTAGATGTTTGACCTTGAGTGATAGTCATTTCTGTGCTCCTTATCCTAGTAAAGGTTAGCCAATAATAAATATGAAGCATGCAACAAATATAAATTAATACACATAAAATACTTGCTTGTGAGCTGAGTGATTCCCTTCCTCGATATACACATATGGACGGTCTACAGAAACGATTTAAACCTCTGCTCTGATACCAACTTGTAACGCCCTCATGTTCATATTACTAGTAGGAAATTTATTAACTTTCTATTTACAAGGCGTTACTTTTAGAAAATAATCATGTATCTATTATTCCAAATATACGAGTTAATTTGAACTTTTTATTTTCTTTAAAATATTATGGATAGCTGACCTTACTTACAAACATAGTGTGGATCAATATATACATATATTATAAAACGAAACGTAGTAAATAGGTACCAAAAGAAACGAGCAAAAAATAACTTCATTGAGAGACTGTAAAATATCCCAAAATATACAAACTAGGCCCCCACATGTGGTCAAAATATCCATGTGTACAACACCAAGGTTATGCCTCTACTCTAGCTCACAAGTTCATGCTGTCATCTCAATCATTACCTGCAACACAAGACTACAATGAGCTACAGCTCAGCAAGTAAAATAATGGATGACATGTTGCTCAATGACATGAATTAAATGTATGACCATGCTTGCTTAAATGTTCTAGTATAAATATTTTCCTTTAGACCCTTCCCTGTCTTGTGCCCACTGTCCGGTTCAGCACTATGCCTGCAGGGCTTCCTGAAATAATGATATCCCATGGGTTCTCCTCCCGCCGACTCTTACCACGGCGAGGCTCGTTACTAACCTTATTCCATCATTACCCCGTCGAGCTCAAGAGATAAGGCAGCCCGAGACTGTAGTTTAGTCTACTATATAACTTGGAGGAGAAATATTGTGGCAAACCTTCTGACTAATCCTGTCAAACTTGCCCCTTACCTGGGGCTGCCACTCTGAAACTGTAAATATTTATCCCGCTTCTCCGTAACAGTGACACAAAACTTTCTGAACATTACCTAGCCTCAACAATTCTGTGATAAACATGGCTTTGCACAATAATACTATGGTATTTTAGAAACCTATCACCTATCTTAAGCTTCTCTGTAAAACATACATGGCCTCATGATGTATAGGATAATGCCACATTAGAAATACCAAGCATGTATATTGAAACCAAAATGCCAATGTTCATGCTCATAAACAAAATGCAAAGCATAAAAAAAAATAATAAACACCCACATAGCACGTAATTCTTGTGTTGCAGCTGAGTACTTTACTTACCACACTTCCAAGCTTTCCAAGACTTTGCCAGTGAAATGCTCTTTGCTCAAGATACAATTGACATGTTCCTAACTATTTTCAAATAACAGATTCACTTAATAATGATACTTGCAGTTCTAGATTACAATTATAAACAATTACTTGGTATTAGATTCACCAATTTATACGCAAATTCCAATTTGTTTCTAAGAATAGGAAAGCAGAGTACTAAAGAGGAAACTTTTTAGTAAAAACCAACCACCCTATATACAACCATATAATATTCTACAAGTTTAAAATACTTATATCAATGTTTCATTTGCATTACTATCACACAACAAATAACAAAGAAAGAAATAAGGTTTATCTGATAAAGAAAAGTCTTTTAATAACTCAATTAGAATAATTAAGCTTTCTTGCTCTAATCAAATAAGATTGCATTAATTTCTAACAACACTCAAATAAGAGTCATAACGAAAATCAACTATATTTTAAGACTAAAATATACAAAATTGTAATCCATGTATCCTGGCCCAATCGTGTTAATATATTGTCATCAATTAATGCTTATAAAATTAAGCTTATAGTCACAAAATTTAAAATAAAGAATTACAATTAAAACAACTACGTTTGACCTTGTTTTCAAAAAATCAAAGTCACTATATCAAACCTCTCAATCACAAGGCTTTTAGCTTAGGAATGAAGCCCAAACTATGGAGCAAATTACAATATCCTCAAATAACATCCCACCCCCTACATAAAATAATGAGCACACTCTATATATAAACCAACGAAAAGAACCAAGTAAATAAAGTATTAAACGTTAATTAACAATCAACAAAAAGTATAATTGTTAAAAGATTACTTTGCACGTTATCAAAAGTTCAAGAGAATATTATGCTAACTTTCCCCAAAATCATGGTAGGATTATATCTTAGTTTTAATAGACATTGAAGAAGATATGCACAGGAGAGAGAATACGAGAAAGAATAGTAAAGTAGTGACTTTCTTGATATTACTTTCGAGCTTACCGACTAAAAGAAAGTCGGTTGATAATTATTTTATTTATTTTTGTTAATTTTTTTTTTATAACTCACTTGTTTAACGTATAACTACAAATAAGATAATACAAGATAAGTATCTAAATACAAAGAGATAACCAATCTTACACTAAACTTATTATGTTTACCAAATAACCTAACTAACACCATATACAAACAAAATAACATATATGAATTTTCACCACCAATAAAGATATCATTAAACGTATTTTCCGAACAAGCACCTTGCTAATTATATTCGAGCTAAAAAAATAATCATGTATTTAAGACATAAATGCAAACACAAAATAAATAAAAAGAAAATCATGACCTTTTATATGTATCATTAACAACGAAACTAAATGCAAAAGAAAAGAATTGATTAAAAGAACTAAAAATTAAACATTGTACTTAATAAATAAATTATACCGATAATTATTAAAATTAAAAGAAAATTTTAGAAAATTATCATCAAGCAAAACTGTATAGTTAACTTAGTTAACCCATTATTTTCTAGTATCATGAATTAATGCTCACAAATATTCTAAGAGAAGTAAAATAGCACCAATTAGTGATTATATACAAGACTATAGAATTATCACATCAAAGTTGAAACACGTCAAACACGTACAAAGAGCTTGTCTCGAGCATTTCACTGCAAAATTTCTACTCAGATGGTATAATATTAATGAATAAATAATTATTAAGTATTCAGAAAGATAGGCACAGTCACAAGCACTTATAACACTATCATTAAATTAAATGCAATCATGCTATTATTGGTTCTCTTAATTATGTGAGGAGATGGATGTTACAATGCAATTCATTAAAATCATCATGTAGCTTATTATATGATAACTCTTCTACATCACTTTCATTATCAAAATTACTACTATCATCACTATCATCATTGGGGTCAAGAGATTTTACCTCATCATGAAGCACATGTTGTCACCTTGAATCTCTTCATTTAATACATCGTTTATAGTATCGAGAAATGAGAAATTTGATGAGTTCTTCTAGAGGAACATTGGTGGCGTCTTTCTCTTCTTGGATAGCAACCACCTCCTTTTGATATGCTTTCGTTAAGGTTTTTAGAACCTTTGATACCATTTCAGTATTGCTATAAGTTTTTCCAAGAGCATGAAGATCATTAGTGATGTTAGTAAATCTAATAAACATTTGAGCAATAGATTCATCACTATTTCATTTCAAATAACTCCTAGTCATGCACAAGTATACTAATTTTATTTTCTTTAATTTCACTTGTGTTTTCATTATGAGCTTTCAAGCATTTTCCACATTTCATATGCACTAATAGCCATTTGTACATAACAAATTGTGATACCCTGAATTCATAAACAACATCCAATTTCTCATATAATTAAAAAGTTGATGATAATATAATTACATAACATTTTCATTTATATTAGTGTCATATTGGATACTATTCTAGGTTTTAATTTTTATTTATTATTATTATTAACCCTTATTACATTTAAAGATAATTTGTAGTGAAATACTCGTGATAGCCTCATTGGTACAAGTATGACTTGTATTGAGTTAATTATTCAAATATTATTATTGTGCATATCATTTAATTAATTAGAAAATACTTGACTAGAGAAGTTGTTTAAGTAAAATTCTAACTGTTATTTTAATTTTAGAATGTTTTATTTTATTTAAATGATCTTCTGATGTTTATGTTTCTTTAATATGATATCAAATTTGAGATCATTTTAATTCTAGTAGTCTTATTTTCTATATTTGTCAAATTGATTAAAATCAAGTCTAACATTTCTTTAGATCGTATCCTTTGTAAATAGGTCTTATTGTTATAATTTTATCCTTGGACATATATTATGATATACAGCTCACTTAGTTATATTATAATTTTTATGTGGCAAATGTTTTAGCAAGGTTAGTATACATATTTAAAAAAAAAAAAAAAAGGAAACGGGGCCGCCGACTTAACTAAGTCGGCTACCTTGTATTGTAATAAGTAATTCAACCTCATCTTTCTTTCCATTATATTTTGCTTTCTCTACAGAGCAATAATCTCTTCACCATTACTTACTCTTTCTCCTTAAAATTTCATACTATTATATTAGTTAGTGACCCTGGTTTCCTTTAACAATCCAAGTCGTTGCTATATTATTTGTCACTCCATCCACTTAAAGGTGCTTTAATTTATAATTATTAGAAAATTATAGCAATCTGATAAGGTTTGTATATGTGTTTAAGATTGATGTATTGTTCTGGTTAGTGTAGAAAGTATTGTAAAATACTTTAAATACTAGTAACTATTATGTGCTTGATTTTTCTTTCGGAAAGTTGCTTACTCACGTGATTGATTTTACACTTTTAATGATTAATTGAGCTAACTTACGAAGCCTAAATTTAATAGGTGTATGATTGCTGCATATATTGATATAAATGCGTCATAATTCATTCTAGAGTCGTATAAATATTGGGATGGTTCAGATAATTTCTTCTTACCTTATTCTAGTTAGTTTCAATTGCCTTATATAAATATGGTCAAAAATCTTTTCTTATATATACATGAAATTAATCTGTTTTGTAAACAAATATTTATTTTCTGATACTCATATCTATGAATTCTATTCTTTTTTAACTTTTATAGGAAGGTGAGTCAATAGATTTTTATATATATACTTTGTCTGATGTTTTCTAGATTTAATTTTACGTCTATTTTTGTAAGGTTACTCAATCACATTCTATATTTGTGTACTAGGGTATGTTTATTAATTTTGATAGCGTGATTGGGTCCAGAGAGAAGTTTATATACGAAAATTAGTCTATATATATTGTTTATGTTTTTTTTTTGTGTGTATATGGATCCTAGTCTCATAACTTATTTTCAAGTAAAGTTTAATACAAATTTTGTTGTATTACATGCATAAAGAAATTATATGGTTAATAATAGGAGCACGTCAACTGTACCAAGAGCGAAGAGCATTTCACATAAGAAAAAGAAAATCACCTAAAAGCTCGGAATTGATATAAGTAACGTCACACCTGCAATGTAAGAAATTCTTTATTTCTGTGAATCTGTGGAATTTGTAGATATGAAATTTGTGAATATGTGTACATATCTGTTATTCGGCTTTGTATGAGACATAAACACGTGGTGTATTTATATTGTCTGACGAGCATTGGTGAATAGGGTGTGACAGTCCAGCGCCCAAATATATGATATGGTTCCTTCAGGAACACGCTGGTCCTTTCGGGGACACTATGGTTCCTATGGGAACACTCTGACGGCGATATGGGGTGGACCTCTGCTGTACACAGGGGGGATTTTCTGGGGCTCGAGACCTCCATATAGCTCATGATATGTTATATGTTCTCTGAGTGGCTCAGTATGTGATTCACGGACTTGTCAGGCAATACAATATACACAGGGATCCCAATCATATAATTATCTGTTCTCTGTCATATGCACTCTGCGTCTGTATGTTACTTACTGAGTTTCATACTCATCCATATTCTTACTATGCAGAGGGTACTGCTGATGTTTGAGATTAGAGGAGGAGCGCCTACTTTCTGACCGCGGCATGTGTATATGAGCATTTTGACGCTGTGGTCTTCTGACTGAAAATTTTGTATCTGTTTTGAGTGTGTGTACATTATGTATATTTTTCTGAGAGGTCCACTTTGTGAATATGTATATACGTATAAATTAGACTTTGTATAATTATGAGTGAAATTTTCCTTTTTCTTCCAGAAAATTTAAAAGTTTCAAATTTTCACTATTTCATCAGTTCCAAGTCAAGTAACGTCTCCCGATCTCACTAAATATTTATACAAGTATCCTTACGTACGTGTGTGAAATCGGAGAATTGTCACACAAATAATTTAAAGCACATCCATTTTTGGAAAACATGATTTTATCATTGTCATCAAATTCATAAAATTTTTTTTCAATAAATTTATTGTTAATTATTTTTTTAGGAATATATGGAACTTGAACAACAATATTCATTAAATAATCACCAATAAATTTAAGAAATTTAAGCATTCTAATTTTCCAAAGATCATAGCTATTACCATTAAAAAATGGTGGTCTAATTGAAAACCCCTCATTTGAAAGATTTTGAAAATTGCTTGGGTTAGTCATCTCAAGATGGTTAAGTCTTTTAAATTTGAAGACCAAGCTCTGATACCAATTGTTAGCCTAAGATTGACTACCTAAGAGGGGGGTGAATTGGGTTTTAAAATTTTTTAACAAACATTTCAACTATGTACAATCATAGACCACAACTTTTAAACTTTTAAACTAAATGAACAATAATAGAAAATATATAACGATAATACCAAGTCAATTAATCACAATAAATATCAAATACACAATCAAATAGTTTGCATTAAAGTAAAGAGTGTAGGGATAGAAAAAATGCAAACTCAGTTTTTACGAGGTTCGACAAACACGATGGTTTGCCTACATCCCCGACTTTTGGCAACTTGCTTTAAGCTTCCACTATTTGGATCAAGGTTGTGGGCTTGACCGACCCTTTTACAAACGGAGTGAATTCTTCTTAGGCTCACCCAACCTTTATAATAGTCTTGAATCCGACTCTATCATGCCTAACCACGGATTGTTTAGACTTCAGTACCAATCTCACTTATACGGGTTTGGTGTTAACCCCATCAACTCACGGGTTGTTTAGACTAACCTCACCTACACTCGGATTGTTTAGACTCCTGTGGCAACCTCACCTAAATCGGGTTGTTTATGACTCCGGTGGCAACATCACCTATACACGGATTGTTTATGACAATGGTGCCAACCTCACCTCACACTCAATGGTTTTTCAATATAAGGGTGAACACACTCAAGTACTCTCCTCATAAAAGTAATAAATACAATTTTGGCTTAGGAGATTTGAGAACAATTCATAATGAATACTCTAAGATTGGTTCAATATGATTTGAAAGTTAATTCAATATAAGAATAGGCTTTTGCACTTTGAAAGTGATTGAATAACAATTTAGGTTTATGCAAAGTCTATTTTAAGTCTTAAAATAGCTTCTATTTATAGTCTTATATCAAAACTAGCCATTTCTAACCATTTCATAAAGTCTCTAGAGTTTTCGGTAGACTTGCTGGTAGACTAGTAAAGTTGCTGGTAGAATCCCGAAACTAGCCATTGGAAGTGCGGTTGCAACGGTCAAAAATTAACGGGCAAAAATTAAATTTTGGGTCTACCGAGCGGTCAATCACTGGTTATTTTCGGTCTACCGGTAGGCATTTCTGGTTTATGTAAAAGCCATTTTCGGTCTACTTGTAGTTTCCAATTTTTGACAGCTTTTGGCGTTTTTCAAAATCTGACTTCTAAACTTGTTTTAAACACTTTAAAAATATTGAAAATCAATTTAAAAAGAATATTTTGACTATTGCAAACTTGTTTTAGATTCACAAAGATTTTAATAATAATTTAGAAAGTGTTCATACTAAAACAAAGTTTAGTTTGCAAATAGAAAATACCTTTTTAGCCTATTTCAAATAATCATGATTTCAAATATATTTGTAACTTATTTAAACTTAAGAAATCATGCTTTAAAGAATATTTTGCCCGTTCAAAATCATCATTTTCTATTTTCAAATTTCTATAATAAAATAACTATTTTAAGATTAAGATAGTTTGAAAACTGTTTTTTGAAAATATGAGCCAATGCAAAGAGAATTTATGTGCAATAAACTAAATCAAATACAAGACTAAATATGAATATATCCTATCTAAGCAAGGTCTTGTATCTTGATTATCCATCTTCAAACTTGATTCTAGTAACTCCAATATGCACCCATCTTCAAGTTTGATTCCTTGATCAACTTGAGTTAGAATTTTAAAAGCTATTTCACTACACACTCAAGTTAAATCATTAGTACTAAATCAAATGTTTGTTATCTTCAAACTAAGAATGAGTAAGATTGAAACCTTAATTTCTCAACAAATTGGTTGTTTGCCTTAGAAGACTTCTAGGAAAGTTCTAACTCTTAGCTCTTATTCATAGAAACTAGGCAATAATCAAGATAAAACTCCAAGACTAACTATTCGTGCATGTTATTCTCTATATAAATGACTTGGCTACTATGCAGAGAAGTGTGAGTACAACTACAATCAAAGTATATTAACTATAAAATAAAAATCAAGGATCATTAATAGCACTGATCATCCATCAAACTATAAAAATTAACATTCAATTGTCATCATAGAACTAGGAAAGAGACCGAAGATTCAAAACAAAAAAGTGAAAAATTAGGCCCTGGAAACAAAAAAAAATAACTAAAAACAATCAAAAACAAGAAACAACCTATTAACCTAGGCCTTCCCCCCATACTTAAATCCTATATTGTCCTCAATTTAGCACTATCATAAGTGCAAGGAATAAGCATGAGAGAGAAAATAAAATATAAAACAACTAAAAATAAACAAATTAAAGCAAAGGAAAATTGAAAGGAAAAGATAAAGAGTTTAGAAAATTCAAATCTATTTGACACATTCTCCTTATCTTCTCAATTCATCGAGTTGCCTCCCATAAGTGCTTGGTTTTTGGTCCTCAGCTTGACATGTCTCTGCTTCAAATAGTAGCTTCCTCCTACACATTGTATCATTACATGCAACATATGGGTCTTCCTCAGTTGCACTCTCAAGCTTGGCGTGATATGACTTTATATATCTTGTTGCCTCAACTCGACTCCAGAGCGTGACTTGGTGTGAGAGCTCTACTCCCTGTGTGAGCTCCTTGACAATGATGATCGGGGATGGTAGTTACAGTAGGATGCGTCGATCAATGACGATGTGTGAGATACTTTCATCGATGGTAGAGGTTGGCAGGTATTATGACTTGGATGGTGGTGCTGGGTAGGATATGTCCACCATTGATGAGATGTCATCAGTGGTTGTATTGATTTGGTACTCATCCAACCGGTCATGTGGCACTCCCTCCTCATCATTCTCAAAGTCTGGTAAGTCGGTTAGATGTGTTTAAAATCCTTCCAACATGAATAAAAATTCATCAATGATGGAATTGAATCGCGTGTCCTCCAAACGATCAAATGTCTCTCCCTCCTTGTCGCTCTCCCAAACATCCTCCAACTTCAACAGACCGTGAATAGCATGGACATCATCATTTCGAAGTAAAACTGTCTCCTCCTCATGATGGTAGACCTCCTCTCATGAGACAGACTCTTAAAAAGTAGTGGAGGAGTTGTCGTAGGTTCTCTATGTGTTAGTTCAACCTTTCTATACTACTTTGAATATCGAAGTGGTAAATATATGTCTCTTGTTCAAGTCTCCCCACGAGGTCCGTTAGGTCATCCGACGACTCCTCATGAGTTTCCTCTGCCATAGCCTCACTCTATACCATCACTTCATTGACTGTCTCCTTGGGCACCCCGTCATGTGGTGGTGATGGTGGTGGGTGAGAGTGGTTGGCCTTTAGTTACTCTATTGAAACGGTGAGTTCGTGGTGTTTGTTTTTCAATTTCAAGGTTGATGCCCTCGTTTCTTCTTGGAATTGAATCATATTGGCCACCAACTTCTTAAGCATGTCCTCCAAAGATCTCATCGAACTCAGTGATATGGGTTGCTGGGGTCATAGTGGTTGTTGACTTGGAACTCCATCCTAAGCCTTGATATTTTCACATCTCATCGCTTGAAAAGTCAAACAGATGTTGGCAAGACACCCAAACACGTGGCAGCATTGGCATGTCATGTTTCATTATTGGATCACTAATTGATGAACATTTGGAGGTGAGGGTTTCAATTTCTCATTCAAGCACACTCATGTTCCCTTCATGTTTACACTTGAAGACAATTATTCTTATTGAATGGAGTTGGAATTCTACTAAGCCTCTTATGTATGCCTCGCATCTTGTTATGCTTGTGAAAGAGATGCATGCGACTTATACATCGTTACGTATCTCCAATTAAAAATAAAATTAAAATTAAATGAAATTTAAAAAAAAAGAAAAAGAAAAAAAATAGGATTAAATAGAAAATAAATTAGACGATAATTCCCTATAATGGTGCCAAAATTTGGTGTGTCATTAAACTGTTAAATTAATTACGTTCCTATTTCTGTCTAGTAAAGCTTAGGATAATCCTAATATTACCTAGTACAGTAACAAGTAAGGGTCGATCCTACGAGGAATTGATCTAACTAACTTATTACTAATCTTAAGGTGATGGAACTGAGAATAAAAACAAGAAAACAAATAATAAAGAAAATAGATTAACGTTTTATTTTCCACCAATAAAAAGTCATGCTGATCAATTACTAGATTTGAATAATTATTCAATAGAGGTACCAATCGTGGATAGTCCACAAATACGTAACTATCATTATCTTTCCTTAGATTTTATGCTAGATAGATAAATGCCATAACTAACATCTTTCTATTAATTAACCTAAGTCAACACTCTAGATTTAATTAATAAAGGCATTAATGTAGACAAAGTTCTTAGATTGATTTAGATTATAATCTCACAAATGCAAAACCTAACCCAGGTTATGTTCCTCACTATAGATAACTCATCGAACAACTAAATAAACTATACTTTTACTACCTATGGATAGAAATATAGCAAATACCTAGCATTAGAATTCGATCATGATAGTCTAGTAGTACACCTAAACAAGCAAGATATAATTCATAAAACAATATGCATAAAAGAACATAAACAATTTTAATTAAACAACTAATTATATAAAATCTGAAAAAAAAAATAATGAACACTCATGTCTAGGGCTTTGAAATCACCATTAATCTAATCTCAGGCCAAATTTAGCATGTATACGAGTAATATTATTGTGCTAGAATTCAGAAAAACAAAAAAAACTAAAGAAAAAGCAAGGAAGAATGAGTGATGAGTGCTACAGCGACTCCAAGCACTCCTCCTCCTCTTTCTAGGTTTTTAGATATCTTTTGGTGGCTATTAAGGGTCTAAGACTAACTCTTATCTGGTATAGAGTCTTCTATTAAGAAATTAAGTCTAGAAGATGTCTAGGTCAAGTCCCATTGAGAATAGGGAACTTGGGTCGTCCAAAATCGAGTAAGTTAACTAAAATCTGTGTCTCTGGTGCCGCGACACTCGGATTTAGATGCAAAGGCTTCAAGTTTCTAGTTCTTAGCCTTGAAATATTATTTTTTCTCTTTTCTGTAGCTGGTTCCGCAGTGCTCGAAGGTTGGCACTAAACCCTTTTGAACCCGGTTTGTTCTGCTCCAGTCCAACTGGGTCGTTTTCACTCGTTCTCTACCCATTTCAGCTTCTTTTTGCAGTTTCACCTTAAAAACACCTATAAACACAAAAATAACATAACTATTATGAGAATGAAAAATAAACTCATAATATAGCATGGAAATATGAAAAATAAACTCATAATATAGCATGGAAATATGAAAAATAAACTCATAATATAGCATGGAAATTAACTACCATATAAGTATATAATTAACACCTATCAGCCACCAGAATATGTCATTTTGGCACCGCAACGCCAATGCCTAGGTCTTTTAGCATCTTTAACACGTGGCACACAATCTGATGCCAGCTTTTTAGCTCCTTTAAATAGCATCTTTCACACCTAAATGTGAAAAATGAAAAACCCTAGTAGCCAGAGCCCATTGAATACTATTGGAGACCATTTTCTACGGAGAAACATCAAGAACCAAGGGGATTAAAGAGTTAGAGTAGAAGATTAAGCTTCATAGAGCTTTTCCTTTCCTCTTTCCTCTCTTTCTCTTTAATTTCTATAAATTTGAGATGTTGAACTATTGTATACTTTACATTAGGTTGTTTAAATTGAAGATGAGCTAGACCCTATTGCTTAGGATTAATATTGAACCTCTAATATAACCTATTTGCTTAGTTCTCCTATTTTATTTACGAAATCTATTTTTGAGTTATTTGTTTTACCTTATGCTTCTTGTCTTTTATTTTATTGATCACTAAATGGAATGTTGAGTGAAATTTCTATGAGTTTGGAAAAAGGAATAGAAATTTGGACTTCGATAAAACAACATAAGATTACCTAATGCGACTTGTGCAATCATTTTTTGGAGCCTAATCTTAATGAACTTAGTCAATTAGGGGTAATATGTTATCTTGTCTGTGTAATTTTCACTTTGCACTTCGAAAAGGCTTCTTCAATTCATTAGCATTCTAGGTTGGCAACTCTATTAGATTAGTTAATTTAAGAGGAGAATTAGGTAATTAGAGAAGTTAGAGGGTAGATTGTAATCCTAGATTCCACATTCCATTGGTTGATTTTAAGTTGAATTTCCTAGGTTATTAGAGTTTAGTTCTTGCATTTACCTTCCATTTTTTTGCTTTAGCATTTTCCTCTTAATTGCAAGTTAATTTTAGTTAATTGTTTATATTTTGTGTTGATAAATAGAAAAATGTGCTAGGTTAGCAATTGGCATTTATAAATCACATTTCTCTGTGGACGATACTCTTACTTTTACCCCTATATTACTTGTTGACCCGTGCTCTTGCAATAACCTCTAATTAAGAAATTAGGTAACAATACACTTTTGAGGTTAGCAAAAAAGTTTTCTTTTCTCAAAACATCTAAAATAAGTTTTAAATGCTCAACATGCTCATCCAAGTTTTGCTATAAATCGAAATATCATCAAAATAAACAACAAGAAGTTTGCCAATAAAAGCATGCAGCATATGAAAATACTATGTGAATTATTTTAACGTTCTAATATCATAAGAGACAAGAGTAAACATAAATAAAACATAGTCTATGAACCAAAAGCAAGATATGTAAATCAAATTTAGGTATATATATATATAGAAAATGTTCCTATCTAAAATTTTTCAGAAGAATGAAAAAAAAAAACCCATAAACTAACACCTACGAAATGCTATAAAGAAGAGAATCACCTACCACAAATTGTCAGATTAGCGAAATTAAAAATATGCAATGACCTAAAAAAAAATGCCAACACAAAAGTCAACAGAAATCCATGTGAATTTGTAGGTTGTAAAAAAGGAGCACAGAGAAGAGGGGTGAAATGAGAGACATTCCCAAGCAAAATTGACAAACATACTCGATGAGAGGGGACGAACCCTGTTGAATCTAAACTTACACAAAAAATCAAGAAGAACCTTAGAATTGAAAGAGACAAAGGATCATAATATAAAAATTGATCAGACTGAAAAGTATATGATGCCGGAAATTCCGAAAACATATTTTCGAAAAAACGATTTTACTGAAAATGATTTCCGTAGTTTTGTAAACAATTCAAGAACACAGCGGAATTGGTATTTTAAAATTTTCTTGAAATTTTATAAAATAAAATAAATAGGATCATTGATCTAACATAAATCAATTCATGGATCTTGGTTTAGATAAAACATAGAAGTGCTTCACAACCATTGAGCCTTCCCGTCTATTCTCTAGAGCCCGTTGAATAATCAAGTGTATGGGCACCTTCTTGATTCCCAGTGAGAGATAAGCGGACGATCCGGAAGACGCTCTTCCTTTTTCTTCACTGCACGTCTATGGCTATGGGTATCTCTCCCTAGGCAGCCATGAACGAACAGGAGATTTTTCTCGCGGTGGCTCGGCTCTCTCACTTTCTCTTTTTCTCTCTGTCTCACGCTAAGCACACTAACTGTGCATGAATGGCATGTAGAATACTTAGAGAGGCTTAGGAGAACTTTTCTCTTAAGTATTTAAAGAGATGTAAACCCTAATGGGTTTATTGGGCTCAACTGACCATTCAATTAGTTATTGGGCTATGTTCGAGCTAGACAGGGGACTTTATGGATCCAAATAGTCTAAGCTCCAATGGGTTAACTACATACAGTCATAATTAACTCTTAATTATGACTGGACCTTATCCATTAATATTGAGAAATTATGCCATATATGCACAAAGGTGGCCCTATTTCGGCCTGTATACCCATTTTAAAAATACTCTGAAAAATATGCACATGGACGAAAATGCCTTTAAAAATCATAAGTAAAAATATGCCATAATTTTAATTTGCTCACTTTCCTCTCTCACACTGCCGTCGAGTCTCATTTTCTCTCTCTCAATCTCAGCCCAGTTCCCGTCAAAATCTCATCGAAATCATGGTGAGGTCTCTCAAAGTCTCCGTCATTTTCATCTGTTGCTCCTCCGTCGTCGTCGCAGTCACAGTTGCTGGATAAAAGCCAGAAAAATGACTCCACAAAAAAAAGGTAAGAAACTAGGGATTTAAGGTTATAGTTTTCGAGAGAAGCTAGCAATTTCGAATGGTGTAGTTGATTAATCTTTATTTCAAATTTTGATCAAGTTTCGTTCACTTTTGAAGCTATTCCATGAATTATCGACTGATTAAAGATGAGGATTAATGAATTTGAGATATTTATTTCGAGTATATTTCGATCCTTGTTCGATGCTTTTCGATTCACTTCGATCATAATTCATCTACATTCTGATGCATTTTCGATGCTTATTTTTTAATAAAATTTCTATTAAAATTCATATATATTTGATGTTCGTTCGATGTATTTTTGATTACAATCCGATTTATTTTCGATGCATTTGGATTCTATATAGGCAAAGAATAAAGAAATGAAATGTTGAGTTTTTTATTTCGACTAGAATTCGAGTATAATTC
>JXTC01000013.1:966654-979832 GCA_002914845.1 Trema orientale | reverse complement strand
AATTTTTTGTTGCTCCTCCAATGCAAGCATCTGGAGTACTTCTACACCATTTATTGTTGAGGATGGTGAAATCCAGAAATCCCATGGAGTTGCAATTTTACATTAGGGATAACAATTTGAGGTTTGGGCTTGGTGAGTTTGCCGTGATAATAGCCTTGAATTTTGGGAAAGATCCAGACGTGTTGAAGCTCAAATCTATGTCTGGTAGCACCAAGCTCAGAGAGACATACCTAAATAACGAAGCCATGGTGAGATCTAGTGAATTGGATGCGGCATTTCTAAATTGTGAGGAGAAGGAGGACGTGTGGAAGTTGGGTTTGTGCTACTTAGTTGACGGGCTCTTGAAGGCACAAGAGTCAGCCACAAAGATTCAAATGGATATGCTGTCATTTGTAGATAATGAGGATGATTTTTTCAATTATCCATGGAGAAGGCGATCTTATGAAAGGACTTGCTATAATTTGAAAAAAGAAATGAACCACCAAAGGGAAAATTACATTAATAAGATTAAAAAGAATAAGAAGGCGAAGGAAGCTCAATATACTATGTATGGGTTTAGCATCGCTCTGCAATACTGGGCTTATAAGGCTATCCCCAAGTTGACCGGTGCATTTGCCGATAATCTTGGCATAAAGTTCCCAAGGATGCTATCATGGACAAGCAACAAAACGCCATCACAAATGGATTGTGAAGATGTATTGAAGATTAAGAAAGTAAGTACATATTATTCTTTATGTGGTTTAATAATAATTTGTCAACTATCTTAGTTGATTGATATTAATTTATAAACTTTACAACTTGTAACGAAGGCGATATTGAATCCACGAGAGGCTGAGAAGCAATTTTATGCCAGCATATATCATGATCCATACTTTAGCCTTAGTGGTACTAGAGTTGAGGCAGAAGGAATTGAAGGTGAGGAGGAAGATGAAAACAATAAAGAAGCAGCCGAAGCAAAGCAAGCTGCAGAGGAGGCTGGCATATTTAATGCTCTGACGGATGAACCAGAGGAGCAACCATCAGATGATCTGCCTCGGTTGCATACATTCTATATTGAGCTGAAAACTGACATCACTGAACTAAAGGCTAACCAGGCTGAGTTGAAGGCAAACCAGGTGGCAATGAATGATAAATTGGAGAGGCTGCTGAAGATGCTAGAGGAAATGAAAGTGCAACGGCAGCTGCGCAGTTGTGATTCAGATGCCACCAATTCTGATGTGCTTCCTAAAGGGTATGAACCTAAGGATGATGTTGTGTTATGGACTCCCACTACAGAAAGAACACCTGAGCAGACAGCCCCTGAATAACAGCAAACTCCAGGCGTGAAAGAGGTACACCCAAGTGAGGTTGCTGGAGTTCAGTTTCACAGGAAGAAGGGGGTAGCCCACAAGACCAAGAGATTTATTGACTATATCGATCCCTCCAATAGGAAGTTTAAGGTCAACGATCTATGCAAACCAAACCCTTTCTGGAAAATTGAGAAGAAACAACAAGACACATTCAGGAAATGGCTTGCTGGATCCATTGACAACCGGAAACCAATCCAACTTCCCACTGGAGAGGCATCTATATCATTCTTCTTAGATCTCCAAACCCGTTGGAAGTGGCTTGCAGATGAGGTAATATGATCTATTATGTAAATTTACAAGTTCATGCCATTTTCTATTTTCACTTAATATTAATTGTATTCCATTCATTATGCAACATATTGATGCAGCATTTCGGTTGATAATAGAACAGCTTTGGTTCTTTCCAAAGACGTTTAGGAAGAAGGTAGCTATTACTGACATGATCTTCCCCGCATGTATGAGTGGTCGGTGGAAAGCTTTCAAGAAAAGCTCCAACAAATCAAAATTTAAGTGGGATGACCAGCTTACCGACTACGCCAAAGGAGATTCAAAGTTATTAAAGGTAGGTAAAGACAATAAAGGGTCGTTGGTCAGTTTCTGCTTGATAAGTTGAAATGCCTTCTCTTGTTCTTCTCCCCACTTAAAACCAACGTTCTTCTTAATTACTTCGGTAAGTGGTGCGGCTAATGTGCTAAAGTCTTTCACAAATCGCCGGTAGAAACTAGCAAGACCATGAAAACTTCTCACATTCCCTACAGTCGTGGGACTCGGCCACTCTTGGATTGCACGTACCTTCTCTCCATCAACCTGTATACCCTGTGCACTCACAACAAATCCTAGAAACACAGGTTTATCGGTGCAAAAGGTACACTTCTTCAGATTAGCAAACAACTTTTCTTTTCTAAGTACATCTAAAACAGATTTCAAATGTACTACATGTTCATCCAAATTTTTGCTATAAACTAGAATATTATCAAAATAAACAACTACGAACTTTCCAATAAAAGCACGCAAAACATGGTTCATTAATCTGATGAAAGTACTAGGAGCATTAGTTAACCCAAAAGGCATAACTAACCATTCATATAAACCATATTTTGTTTTGAACACAGTTTTCCATTCATCACCCTCTTTCATTCGAATTTGATGATATCCACTTTTCAAATCAATTTTAGAAAATACACAAGACCCATGGTGTTGTTAAAGCTCTCAACGTTATTACTTGTCATGATATTGTAACGAAGGCCAGAGAAGTTTGCACGGCTCCATTTCTCAAGGCCTATTTCTTCTAAATAAGTAGCAATGGCTTGATCCTTGACCTTGATCTTCTCAAATGATGAGGAAAGTTACTCATCCTATAAGATTTTGCCGCCAAGAAGTATTCACTGTGGCAATAATCAGTCTTGAATTTTGCTTGGATATTCATACCAATATGATGTATGCAAGCTCCGTGGTGTGCTTCAGGGAACACAGTCAACAATGCATTCACAATACTTGGGTGTCAGTCAGATACGAAGACCAAGTTATCAATGTCTCCAATTACTTCCTTTAGTTTCACGATAAAATACATCTAGGAGTCATTGTTCTCTGAGTCTACTGCTCCAAATGCAACAGGATACAACTGCCTATTAGCATCTTGTGCAATAGCAGCCAACATTGTCCTTCCACAATTTGTTTTCAAGAAAGATCCATCCACACAGAGCACAGGACGACATGCTGCTCTAAAGCTCCGAATAGATGCACCCAATGACATGAAAAAATACTTGAAATGTCCCATCTCATCGGTCTCTAAATGAGTTAATATTCCCGAATTAGTCTTCTCCCACATATATAGGTAAGATGGCAGCTTCTGGTATGAACCATCCATTGTTCCCCTGACATACACAAGTGCTTTTTCCCTACATCTCCATGCCTTTTCATATGTCATGTTAATCCTATAGTGTTTAGAGAAGTCGTCGATTATTGATCGAGGGGCATAATTAGGGTTACTTGAATTTGTGTACTTTCTCTTAATGCAATGTCCAATAACCTATGGTGCCGCTTGTCTGTTGTCCTTATGCCTTATTGCTAACGAACATGTGTGTTCAGGCACATATCTTCGCACCTCAAACATGTCAGACAGGTCCACTTTTCTAGCTCGCAACCGCCATGTACAATTGTCGTTTATACATGTTATGAACCAATAGTCTTTGCCTGACTTCTTCACCTTGAACTCAAAATTGGACTTCATTATATGCAAGTGCAACTTCAGCTTCAAGTCTTCCTTATTCTCAAATAGTTGGCCCATCATGATTTTCACTGAATTAGAAGATCCAGCTGACAAGTTGTTAGGGGTTCCCTGTGGCAATTCTCCCTCCGAAAACAAGGGAGCACTCCACTTCGATGCATTATCTACTATTCTTACTCTACGCACTCGACTACTTGAAGTCCTTGGTGTTGTCCCTCGAGTCTTAGGAACTTTAGTTGACTCTTCTTGTTCAGGTATACTTACCAGCAATCTCTTCCTGTTCGTTGTAGGTTCTTTCTCATTGTTTGCTCTCCCCAAATCATCCTTCTCACTATCACCAAAGCATTCATTTAACTCTTCTGGACGCATGTTTTCTGCACCAAATCCCCAATCATAGTAGTTGCCACTATCATCCCTTACTAGAGGACATATTTCATGAGGACACGCTGCCACTGTAGGTGGAGTTGGATCTACATCTTGGTCATCTATTTTCTCTGCACCTGTTTCAGGCACAAATGAATCATTTTGACTGTAACCCTCACCCAAATGACTCAACTTCGGTAAAATGGACATACATAAAGGAGTACGGTGCTGAATAGAGTAAGACATCTCCTCAAGCCAAAATTCTAGGTCACTATCAGCAGTAATCTTCGTTAGAGGAATAGGGATTCCATCTCTACCACCAAATTTATAAACAACCTTAAGTTCTAAATCAAAACGATTTTTATCAACTCCAATCATCTCATACAGCTTATCTACAAGGGTCAGAAAAGATATACCCTTCCATACACCCATGGCCTTACTTTCTTTAGCAATATAAGACCATAATATTTTCTTTGACGAAAATGTCTATTCACCTTTATACAAAACTATTATGTTGAAACGTGATTCTGCAGATAAAACAGAAATTAGATTCATCTGGTATACAAAATCAACAGATAAATCATAAAATTTAAAAGGAAGAATATAGAGATTGCAGCTATCGAAAATTGGTCGAAATAAGTACGAAATGATTCGACATACATCGAAGATGATCAAAAAACATTAATCGAAATACATCGAAAATGATCAACAAAATTCATCGAAAAATTCATCGAAATGCATCGAAAATGATCGAAATAAATTAAACGAAATATTCATTGAATTTCATCGAAAATAGGTCGAAATTTCAAGTTTCATCGAATTATGGTCGAAATATAGTCGAAACAATTCCTAAATCTCAGATTTCATCGAAATATGGGCGAAATAACATATTCATCGAATTTCATTGAAAATAGGTTGAAATTTCGAGTTCTATCGAATTATGGTCGAAATAATTTCTAAATCTCAGATTTCATCGAAATATGGTCGAAATGACATCGAAAATTTGATGCTTATCGTGACGCCGAGTTATTTTTTCCAGAATTTTGCATATATTCCCAGAAAACAACTTTTAATATATAAATTATGCTCGTAACATATCGAAACACAGTTAAAAACTATTTCACACAGTACCCATAATATTTGGACACATAAATTATATGCCTATTTGGCGGATTTCCTTCCTCCGTCTTTCCGCTTCCTCTATTTTCCGTTTTTCAACTTTTATCCTTTCCTTCTTTTCGGCTCTTACAACTCCTTCAACAGTTTGATAACTTGAAGAATGAGATTAGAGGAAAGATTGTGAGGATATAGAGGGAGGAAGAGGAATGACGATCTTCAGCTAGGTTACCGCGGAGAAGAGAGGCACATACCTTGTAAACCAATTATTAAGGGTAGATGTGACATTTCAAGTGGGTATATGCATATTTTTTAGAGTTTTATTGAGGGATGCATAGGGACCAAATTATACCTATTATGAGGCATATTTAACCTAATTTCTCTTAATATTGGAACACTCCACTTTAGGCCCAATATTGTACTCTTAGACTAAATGTCATATATTTTCTGTAAAGTTAATTAACACTTTAATTAACTTGATCCATCTAGCATATACTATACCTACAGATATACCCCCGATGCAATGCTGTACTAGTGAGGTGAAATTACCGTATTACCCCTCTAGTACATATTTACCTTTGAGTTACCATTTTTTATCTGATGGATAATAATTGACTACGGTATTTGTAACTGCCCATACAAACACAGTCAAATTCACAAAATGAATACCTAGTACCTGGTTTTTTATTATCCAAGTCCTTAAAAAAACTCAAAGTGACATTATGCATGGCGTCCAAATCATGAAGGGCGTTCTTGTCAATTTACAAATCTTATCTTCCAAGATACTGGAGTTCGAACCATATAATCGGAACTAGTCCTTTAGTAAGTCAAAAAGATAAAACTCATGAAAGCAAGTCCGACAATCACTAGGATTAAAGTAATCTTGCAATAGTGCTAGATTAGTGAAAGATAGAATATTGAGTTACGATACTTAACCTCAAATTCTATTTTTAGTTGGTCCAGTTTAATGCACTTATAACTTTCTTATAACGCACTAGTGTTTCTATCCGAAGTCAGACACTTTGACGATTAGAGACTTCATCAATCCCATTGAAATAGACAACACTACATTCTATGGCAAAATAAAATATTCCATCTTTATTTGCAAAATATGAACTTTTAATTTAGACATAATGAAATAAAGAGTTTAGTCTCCTACATGTGAATACTTCACATGAACAATTCTTTATTACTCATTATTAGTCATGAAAACTTTTAGACATTTGCATAATAGAAAACATAAACATCACATGTATATAATAGGGACAAAATATAGAATTTGTTAACAACAACTAGATAACACTTAAAACTAATAAACATTATTTAAAATGCCAAACGAAGAAAATGCTTTCTAGGGCATATTCCCAACAATCTCCCACTTGTCCTTTAAAGCATATGTGATATATCACGTAGTCCCATTCCTTCTAGGTAATCCTTAAATACTTTGATTGCTAAAGATTTGGTAAATGGATCAGTAAGGTTCTTCTGCTAAGGCTATCTTACTCACTATAACGTCTCCTTATTAGGGTTAACACATAACAAAAGATTGATCATCTGGAGTATATTTTCAGATCGAGCATCCGAATTAATATATCTTACATAAGTTAGATCTTTCTCCAGAATAGACAAGCATATAGTTCCTATTTCTCTGAAGATACTTAAGGATAGACTTGACTATAACTCTATGTTTAGGTTCTGGATTAGATTAGTAACAACTTACTATTCCAACAGTATAATAAATATCATGCTATTGTGCTAACCAAATTTTTATTGATAATTGTCCTCCTATATCATTCCCAATAGTTAGTATATCATCAATATATATAAATCGGAAAAATCACTTTGCTACCCTGAATCTTCTATAGATACAAGATTCGACTATGTATCGATCAAATTGATAAATTCGAGACAAATACTTAAGTCTATAAATTAGATTTCTAAAAGTTTCACAAACTTTACTTTCTTATCCTTTTTCAATGAATCCCTCTGACTGCACCTTTTAGATACAATCGTCAAAATTGCTATTCAGGAAAGCTATCTTGACGTCCATCTATTATATCTCATAATCAAGAGATACGACTGTGGAAAAGAGTATATCAATAGACTTGATTATAATAACAGAATAGACATTCTTTCTGTATATAATTCTTTCGCAACTAACTTGCCTTGAAAGTATTTACTTTCCAGTCTATTCCTCTTTTTCTCTTATAGACTAATTTACACCTAAAAGGTTTTACCCCTCTAAGTAGATCTATAAGATCCTAGATTTTGTTAGAGTACATAGACTCTAATATGGATTCTATTGCCTTTTACTAGAGATCTATACCAACATCATCTATTGTCTCTTTGTAGATAAAGTAATCAGATTATAAGTTATAAGACTCTCTTATTCTCAAACATCTACCAGATTGTCTCATAATCCTCCCACTACAATGAGTTTTCGATATATGTTGATTTTTCAGTGATTTATCCTTCCTAGGTGCTTACTCTCTTCTATCTTTCATAGATAGGCTGATAACATCATCAGTTATTTCCTTACGAAATAACTTACTTTGGGGTTAAATACTTCATATAGTTTTCTCCCAAGTAAGAGACATTTGTTCTAACAAATACTTTCTTACTTTAGTACTATAGAAGTAAGACCCTTCTATTTCTTTTGGGTTTCCTATAAATAGATATAATTAATATTGTTATTCCAACTTAGTCATTTTCCCTTTTAGTATGTATGCTGGATAGCCACAAATATAGATATGACATAAACTAACTTTATGTCCTTTCCATGTTTTAAAATGGTGTCTTGGGTATTGACTTAGATGGAGCTCTGTTAGTAGGCATATCACCGTCTCCAAGACAAATCTCAAAAGATTTTATAATAATGAACAATTGAACAATAACTTAATTATAGCCAGAAGTTTTCATTGTCTGTGAGATATTCCTTAGAATTCTCTATAGAGGTATTTAACACTTCGATCCAATCGATGAGTCTTTATACTTTTCCTAATTACTTTTTGGTTTCTGCTTTCAATTCTTTAAACTTTTCAAAAGAATTCAATTAGCAGTAACATTAGGAAAACATAATAAAATTTTAAATAATCATTCATAATGATATATTCAAAACTTCATTGGGCTTGATTGTTCAAAGATCTGCAGACAACAATACGTACTATTTTTAAAATATTCTTGTACTCTTAGGTCTTTTCTAACAAAGGACCTTTTAATCATTTTACCTTCCAGATAGGATTCACAGATTGGTGAATGTATGGCTTCTAACAAGTTTAGATGCCTATCCTTAACTACTCTTTGGATCATATTTAGGTTAATATAACCGAAGTACAAATATGTTTTATTCTTAGTAATTACTCACTTTCTTATGATTAGATTTATCATGTTCAATCTCATCATTATTAGTATCATACAATGAGAATAATGTAGGCTAAAAAAAAAGTTATTTTGTGCAATTAAGAATATTGTTCTTTCACATGGAAACTTTGTCGTTAAGACAAACAAAATAATATTGTTTCATCAAATATGAAACAAAAATCAAATTTCTCTTAATTACTTGACAATATTTATGTCCTAATTCATAAATTCATCAAACATGAATTTAAATATTTCTCATTTTATGTATAGATACTATAGCTATTGTAGTCCTTACTCTTAGTGAACTTATCTTCACTAAACCCCTTGGTTTCCTAGAACCCTTCCCAATAGACATGCAAACATGGCTAATGATTCTTGAATCCTATCCAAGTCATCCACTAAAATAAGTTAATGAATAATAAACTGTTATTACCCTCCAATCAAGTATTGTATCGGTATCCCTAACAATTTTCTTTCAATATCCTTTAGTGCTATGTATGAAACATTTTCCTTTTAGCTAAGGATTAGAAAATTCACCTTTAGTTACTTTAGCTAGGTAAAGATGTTCATTAGGTATCTTATTGAGATTTAGTATAATATTGTAGTGGTTTGAATTCCTTGAATTTCACGTAGTAACATATTGGACATCATATGTCAACATGTATCAATGAATTATCTAAGAATTCTCTCACTATATATATGCTTTATTTTTCTTCACTAGTCTCACCAGTGAATGTGGACGAACATATACGAGTAAAAACTTAATAACTTATCAGCTATAAGCACTAAATCTAGGTTATATTAATCCAAAAAACATAGTCTAACCATGCAAGTTATGTGAGTGTGAGTACAATGGGTAAAGGAATTAAGGACATATCAATTTGAATGAAAATAAATTAATCCATATAATAGCAAACATTATGCAACAAATATTTTGAATAATTTGCTAGATTTGCCTAACACTTAGGACAAAAAATATACATGCATGCAAACTATGGAAAAACACATGATCACATCATGAACGCAGTGGAAAAAATAGCGGATTTAGATTTTAAAATTTTTACATGAAAACAGTTTTCATAACCATATTACATGCATATATCATATACAGGATAATGTATAACATAAATCAAATCTAGATGCATAAACCCTAGAGATCGGATTAGGGTTTACCTCTTGTAGCGTGCTCCTTCTTGATCTCCTTGTTGATGGTGATCAAACCTCCAACCCTAGATCTTCTTGTCTGTGCTCTTGCTCTTGGTTAATTAAGTGAGTGGGCACCAAGTTGAATCTTTTGTTAGAGAACGATCAAGAATACCTTCTTGATCTTATGGAATACTGAGATGTGAGATGAGAATGTGAGGTTGCAGGAAACTTTTTCTCTCCTCTCTAGCCTTAGGTTGGCCGAATTTTCTCTCTCTCTCCATGCCTTAGGCGTGTAGCTCTCTTAGAGTTTCTGTGTAGTTTTTTCTCTCATATATCTTATATATATGGGACCAAAAACTACTAACCCTAGTCCAACTAGGATTGGGCTTGTTCTCCAATTTGGGCTTTGGGTGTATTTTTATAAATATGTCCAACTCATGTAACTNNNNGGATCCAAATAATCTAAACTCCAATAATATGATAAATACATAATAACTCTTATTATGGTATTTATATAAATATTATTAGTAAAGGGAACACTCCAATAAAGGCTCAATACTGTACTCTTAGATTAGATGTCATGTCTTTTATAGAGATTTAATCAACTAGCCTTGATTAATCGATCCATCTAATGTATTCTATACCACACATAGAATCCCTATACAGTGCCGTAGTTGGATAGGTGAAATTACTGTAATACCCCTCCAACACCTATTTACCTTAAGTTACCATCTTTCTATCAAGGAATAATGTTGTCGATAATTTTGTTCTCAATGGCCATTTAAACAAAATTATCAACCAATTCACAAAGTGAATACTAAGATCTTGAATCTTGAAAGAACCTAAAGTGGCATTAATGTATAGTGTCTTTAACTATTTGGTATTCCCATCAATTCATAAACCATAACCTCTAATATGCCAGAGTTCACCTCTAATTTTGTAGAGGTTAGTCTTTTAACAAATCAAAAGGCTACAACCCATGAAAGCAAGTCCAGTCAAACATCAAGGATTAAGATCTACATGCTAAGAGCTAGTTTGTGGTAATATAAGAATTGAGTTACGGCACTCTAATTCTTTATATTTTCTGGTCCAGTTTAATACACATAACTTATTTATGTTGTATTAGTGTTTCTATCAGAAGTCACATACTTCAATGATTTGAGACGTATTATTCCCGTTGAGATAGACAAACACTACAACCTATAGTAAATAAAGTATTCCATCTTTATTTACAGATTGTGAACTAATTCATTTAGACTTAGATAAAGAAACAAGTCTCCCCATAATTAACACTTAATCATGTTTGTTTCTTTATACACAAGCAAAGTCATGGAATCTTTTTCAGATAAATAAACTATTCAACTAAGATAGTTTAATCTAGCAAATATCATAGTTGCACATAAGAGAAAGTTGTTTATATTCAAAGGGTATAATTGAAAATATGCTTTTTAGGACAAATATCCCAACAATCTCCCACTTGTCCAAAAAGCAGTTACTCAAAATAACATACTAAAAGCCCAAAATTGTTCCAAATGACCGAAATTAATAAAAGCAAAATTTAAGTGTTTAACCAACAACTTAAATGACTAAGAAAAGTAATAAAGATCATAAGCTCTCTCTTCATCGTTTTCATGACGTACTTCTCTCTCATCCTCTAGAAAGTCTCCACTCTTGCTGATGAAGGTAGTATTAGTAGATTGTCTATAGAGAATATAGCCCTTCTCTTCCTTTGGATAGCCAAGTAGAAAACACTTTTCTGAATTCCTATCAACTTCATCTCCCTCTTTCTTGCACGGGTATACTTCGCAACCCCATACCTTCAAATGCTCTAAGCTCTCTACATAGCCCATCCACATCTGAAAAGGTGTCGAAGCAACTTTATCTGATGGAGTCAAGTTGAGGATGTATGAAGCTATCTTCAAAGCATAATCTCAATACCTTTTCGACAGCAGCGTTTCCTTGTACATCAGCTCTATGGAATGCTTGAGTCTGATGTTGTATCTCTCAACAGCTCCTATACGACTATGCTCATAGATAGTCGCATATTCATAAGGAATAGCAAGATTGACTAGTGTTGGCCTCAGCAGGTCATGTAGAGAATCCATATCTCCAAGTTCAACTTCAATCTTAAACTTCTTGACCTTGGTGTCATGTTGTATCCGCACCTTTCTATCAAACCGATGGAAAGCATCTAGGACTTCATCGTATTTCTTCAGAAGATATACTTGGCCGAATTCCGAATATTCGTCAACAAATGTGACAAATAATGTATGCTTGCTGTAGGAAACTATCTCGATAAATTTGCAGATATGCACATGTACACACTCTAAACATGCCTGAGCCTTCTCTTGACGAGCAGCAAGATAACACTTGTACTTTACAGGCTTCTTGTAGTCTTCGCAGTCTATGTCATTGCTGATATCTACTTTAGGTAAGTGATTTAGCTCAATAAGTCTGTGAATTTCTGAACATGGCATGTGTCCGAGTCGCTTGTGCCAGTGGATGGTGTTACGCTCCTTTTCTTGGAGTGTAGTAATACTCATGATCGAGAATGATGTACTTTGTAGCTTCGGTGTCAGAATATAAAGATCATTCTGCATCTCTCCCACATAGCACAATTTATTGCTATAGAAGACGTGCACCTTCTTGTCAAACATGAAGTGGCAGCCTTTTTATACATCTTCGATACTGAAAGAATATTTATACTAAACTCCGGTGCGTAGAAGCAATCCTTCACGATCATGGAGCTATCATTGATCTGAAGATACGCATCACCCATGCTTTCAACTCGAACTCTTTGATTGTCTCCAACTACTAAATGATGACTAGCATCAGTTAATTGATCTGGTTCAATGAACCATTTCTTATCGTTGCAGACATTTGCATTAGATCCTGAGTCCACTAGCCATGGATCTCGCGTATCCTTTGCTGAAAGAAATTTTCTTGGCCTTCCAGACGACCTAACTATGGGAGAAGTTCCTAATTTCTTTTCAGTAGAGGTATTCTTAGATTGATTATTGTTCAAACTCTTTGAGCACTGAGATGCCTCAATAAATATCCTCGTTTTACTTCGTGTACTGTATTCCCTTGTCACTTTCCTCTTCTTGGAAACTTTATGCATCTTATGAAACCAAATTTCCAAAAACTGCAAAAATAACAAGATTCCCATTTAGACAAAAGTCATAATATAAATCCAATTCATAATCAAATTTAATGAATTCAATTCACAATTAAATTCTGTAAGTTTAATTCTCAATTAAACACATAGGGAAAAATGATCGAATACAAACATCTTTGTTTCGATTTAATTTTGTAGTAAGATAATAAACGCCTCAATAAGGGTGTTCATTGTCTTATGTTAGATAATAAATACCTCAACAAGGGTATAAATTATCAAGAATAAACTTTGACAAAATCATCAACTCTTGTGATTTATCAATCAAAGTAACTGATTTGAAATCAGCAGACAATTTGTGCAAGATATAGTAGTACACATGTAGTAAAATAAGAAACATAAATGTAATGTGATATAATCAAGCAAGAAGATTATATGTTATGCTTTTATTGGTCATTTGGAAACTAAGGATAAACTATGGACAAGTATGCAAATTATGATC
>JXTC01000013.1:895277-963691 GCA_002914845.1 Trema orientale | reverse complement strand
CATGCAGCCACGCAGGCCACGCCAGCTCCTGGGCACAGGCCGGCCACGCACGCATGCAAACCTTTTGCTCTTGGCCTTTTCTATGTTGCACCATATAAATACTTTCTTCAAGATAACCATTCTGAAAGACTGTCTTGACATCCATTTACCAAATCTCATAATCGAGACATGAGACAGTGGATAAAAGAACGCTAATAGATTTAAGCATGACTACTAGTGAGAAAGTTTTCTCATAGTCAACTCCTTATTTTTTAGTATAACCCTTTGCCACTAGCTTAGCCTTAAAAATATCTACTCACCATCCACATCTATTTTTCTCTTGTAGATCTATTTGCAACTCAATTAGTTTAACGTGATCAGGCAAGTCTTCAAGTTCCTATGCCAAATTTGAGTACATTGTGATGCAAATGTAGCTGCTCAACCATACGTGCAAGAGGAGGAGCATTCACGAGGGCTTGGAGGGACTCAAAGGCAGCAATCTCGTGATCCATTAAGCTTGCCAAGTGGTCCAATCACAAGACTTAGAGCCAAGAGATTCAAAAATGCATTAAATGGGCTGATTCAACACATTGGTGAGATGGCTAATGCGTGGAGGCCCGATATAAGCCCGAATCAGATCCAAGGGAGCCATTATTCGAGTGAAACACATGAGAGAGTGTGTGAGGTACTTTCTTTTACTAACTTTATTTTGCAGCAAACATGTCAGACAACAAGGATAAAAACACCTCTGGAGAAACATCAGGAGTGGGAGATCCGAAGCTTCTCATGAAAGCCTTAATTGGTGAGATGAGAAGAGCGATGAGAGCGGAGATGGAGGAACCAACAATAAACAGGGGCAGGTTTAGGCGTGGTAATGGGAATAGAGAAGCTAGGATGGGTAGGCCTAGGCGACATAATGACTTGGGAGGCATTAAAGTGAAGATTCCGTCCTTCCAAGGTAAAAATAATCCTAAAGCTTATCTAGAGTGGGAGAAGAGAATGGAAATCGTCTTCGATTGCCACAACTATTCTGAGATTTAAAAGGTAAAGCTTGCTGCAATTGAATTTTCTGACTATGCTATTATTTGGTGGGATCAATTAGTGATAAATAGAAGAAGAAATAGAGAGTGTCCAATAGAGACATGGGAGGAGATGAAAGCTATGATGAGAAAGCGATTTGTTCCAAGCTACTACTACCGGGAGTTGTATAACAAGTTGCAAAGTCTTAGACAAGGCAACCAGAGTGTAGAGGAATATTATAAGGAGATGGAGGTTGCTATAATTCGAGCGAATGTAGAGGAGGATCGGGAGCTACAATGTCATGAATTCTTGGTTGGTTTGAATTGAGAAATTGCTAATGTGGTGGAACTGCAACATTATGTGGAGTTGGAAGATATAGTACACATGGTAATAAAAATTGAGAACCAACTTAAGAGGAGGGGCAAAAACACACGTCCAAGCCAAAATCCAAGTACATCTGCTTGGAAATCGAATCAGTGAAAGAAGGATGAGAGGCAACCAACGACGAGGCCAAAAACTGAGCAAAAGCAAGAGGTGACCAGCCATGGAAATCAAGGTAAATCCGATTCTTCTACTTCTAGGAATCGTGATATCAAATGTTTTAAATGCCAAGGCAGGGGTCACATAGCTAGTCAATGTCCAAACAAAAGAGTTACGATGTTACAAGATGACAGTGAGATCGAGACTGAATATGAAGATGATACTAACTCTATGCCACCATTGGCACAGTTCTTAAGCAAGAAGGACGATCAATTGCTTATTTCAGCGAGAGACTAAGTGGGGCTGCTTTAGACTACCCTACTTTTGAAAAAGAAATGTGTGCTTTGGTTCGAGCTTTGGAAACATGGCAACATTACCTTTGGCTTAAAGAGTTCGTAATTCACACTGATCATGAGTCCTTGAAGTACCTTAAAGATCAACACAAGTTGAATAAGATGCATGCACGATGGGTGGAATTCATTGAGATGTTTCCATATGTCATCTGATATAAGCAAGGTGAAGATTTGAGGACAAATCTTTTTCAAGAGGAGGAGAATGATGTAAATCAAGGTACGGTTACAATAGAGCCAATTCAAGTTCCAATTGGACCGGTTACAAGAGCTCGAGCTAAAAGATTCAAGAAGTCTCTCAATGGGCTGATTCAAAACTTTTGGACTGAGATAAATTCTTGGAGGCCCAAGAATGATGTTATACATGGTCCACAAGATTGGATTTCCATTATTCAAGCTTTGGAATATTCTAGAAAAGGCTCTCCAAGGGGAACAGCTCAAAGGGTGCGTGAATTACAAGTTAGTTTCCTAATTTGGGTAACTTACTCGATTTTGACTTATCAAGGAGAATGGCTGGTAGCAATTAAATAAATTATTATTTTTAATTTATTTATTATTATTTTTATTATTGAGTTGTAAGGCTTGCATGCCTAATAAGATACTTTCCCTTTTTGTCGTGAAGTAGGTTCGTTTTAGGGTACTTGTAGGAATTTAACTTTCAGAATTCAAATTAGGATATTTTAGTTTCCTTTTCATATTTTGGGAAGCTTTTTAGGAGATTTTTTAGCTACCAATTTCGTGGCCCTTGGCCTATATATTGTACACTTTTCATTCAATAAGATAAGATTATAATTCATTAAAATTGAGAGCAATTTCTCTTTGGTTCTTTGAGAACTTATTCGAACTTATCAGATTTCTCTGTGGCGTTCATCCCTTGACTTATCAATCGAGTTTTCCATCCTTGATTGTGACGTCTTCCCTTATACCAAGATTCACATCTCTTTATAGGTGTTGGGTCGAGGTTTTCCATCCGAATTTGATTGTAGAACGGTCCTAGACATCATCCTTGTTTTGGGTTTCGTCACATGTTGGCGAGGTTCGTATCACATTGGCTCTATTTTGAGTTTCATAGCTTCTTGTCAGTGCTCCTCATTATGATCCTTCATTGCTTGCTGGTAAGTCAATGGGTCATCTTGCATCTTATCGGAAATAGCAATTTATACTTCCACAATTCCTAAGTAGCATTCGAGTTATCTCACAATCCTCCCACTATGACGAATAGGAAAAATATAGTAATTTGGAGTTATTGTCTCCTTGAAAATAGTTGTCGTTTGTGATATGATCTGATCAAATAGAAATTCTTCAAGTACTATTTTGCTACGAGGTTTGACGTTCATCAAATAGTTTAAAAAAAAGTAGCATTTATCGATACAAATACTTTCTTATATTTGATAATCATAGAATAATTCGCCTCTGGTTCCTTTAGGATAAACTATAAATATTCTTAATTCTATTCGATTTTCCAACTTCCCGGTCTTATCTTTCAATACATGTGTTGGTTTGTATCCATTCTATGACTCTAGAGAAGCCTTAGGAATAGACTAAGAGATGGAACTAAGTTTAAAAGATAGATGACTATTTGTATTGCATACCCCGGAAAGAAGAGAGTAGTGATGAGTAGCTAAGCATTGATCTCACCATGTCAAGTAACATTTGATTTTTCTGCTCTACAACACCATTTTGCTGTAGTGTTCCAAGTGTTGTGCGTTAGGACAAGATACTATACTCAAGCAAGAAGTCCAGAAATTCAGTATCCATGTACTCTCCTCCACAATCTGATCTTAGAGTTTTTAACGACTTATCTCACTATGTTTCAGTTTCTGCAAGGAATTCTTTGAACTTTCCAAAAGTTTCAGATTTTCTTTACATTAGGTAAGTATAAATATACCTTGAATAATTGTCAATAAAAGTGACAAAATATTCATAACCACCTATAGCTTGTACATTTAATGGTCCACAAACATATGTATGTATTAACTCGAGGGGTCTTTGGCCGTTTCACCCTTTATAGAGAAGGATCTTTTCGTTCTTTCACCATCAAGATATGATTCACAGACTAGAAGAGTGCTAACAGTTAGTTCTCTTAATGGGCCATTCTTTACGAATTTGTTAATTTTGTCAAGGTTTATATGACCTAGTCTAAGATGCCACAGGTACGTATTATCATCATGAGAAATCTTTTATTTCTTAGTCCTAGATTGTTCTACTTTAAACATTTTAGTATTAAGCAGTGTTTAAGTAGCGGGTTGTAAACCACAAAGTCCATTTTCTATATCAGCAGTACAAATATTTAAACTACTTCTTGAAATAACAACTTACTTATTATTAAAAGAAAATTTATATCCATGTTCAGACAATCTAGAAACAGAAATTAAATTTCTATAGAAAACAAGAATGAAATAAATATTGTTCAAACTAATTTATTACATCCGAAATTTAAAACCAATATTCCTACTGCAAATACTGAAACAACTGCTCTTTTTCCTACCCTCATAGTGAACTTCTCAACTACGAGTTCCTTGTATAAGCTAAGTGTCTATAAAGAAGTACAAAGGTGGTTAGTCACCCCTAAATCTACTATCCAAGAGGAAGAATTATCTTTCATTAAGCATGCTTCTATAATAAGTAAATCATATTTACTTTTCTTCTCCTTTTTCTTGAGCTCCTCGAGCTACTAGTTACAATTTCTCTTCCAGTGCTTATCTACTTCACAATGGAAATATTTTCCTTTGGGCTTCTTGTTATTGAAGCTTTTCTTGGTAGCCTTGATTTGCCTATTGGGCATCACCTGAGACTTGCTAGCCGCCTTCTTCCTTTTCTTATTTTTGTTTCTGTTGGAAGAAAGTATCTCTTCAGTGATGTTAGCTTTTTCCTTTTCATCCTTATCTTTCGATATGGATTCATAGCTCTGCAACTTATTCAATAGTTGAGTGAAATTATAGCTGAACTTATTCATAACATAGTTCCTTTTGAATTGATTAAAGATTGAGGATTGTATTTCCAAAATCATCCCCACTTAGGTGGCTTTGTTTATCTGTCTGTGACTCAGTTTAGCTTCATAAAGTAAGCCGATCATCTTTAGGACATGCTTTCGAACTAGGACATTGGTTTTCATCCGAGTGTTCATAATTGCTTTAATGATAACATGATGAGCTTTGTCAGGTGGGCTTCTGAATATGGCTTGCAGAGATTCCATAATCTCAAATGCAGTCTCCATGCCTTCATGTTAACCTCTCAACACATTAGACAGTCCAGCTAACAAGCGATAGCGGGCCTTATTGTTTGCCTTAATCCAATTGTTATATGCCTCACGTACATTACAAGAGAGATTGTCAGCAGGTTGTGGAAGATATTCCTCCGTCATGATAAACTTGTAGTTTCCGCATATTAGAATTGTATTCATATTGCTCTTCCATTTGTTAAAGTTTTTCCCGGTTCTAAGTTTCTCATTTGATAGAATAGCGACTATAAGGTTTGCCATTGCTAAAAGTAAATCAGATAAACAATTTAAAACTATATATTTATCAAAATTAGAATAGTAAGCATAATGCATGATGTACATGAGAAACAACATTAAAAAGAAAAGATGAAAAAAAACTAATTCTTATAGTACTTTCCTTTATGAATAATATGCTGCTGTAGAGTAGGTCATATTATTTACAATAGAAATTGATACATTATCAATTAATAAATACATGCAAAATATTATTTATATCACAAAATTGCTGCCATACTATTAATTACCGTATTTATTCTTATTAAATCACATGCAAAATATTACTTATATTATTATTTAACGTATTCTGGTCAAAATAATTATTAATAAAATTAATAGTATTTTATCAGTGTAACCTATTATTTAAGATTTTATTATTTATATCACAAAATTACCATCATATGGTAGGTCAATTCTGCAGTATAATTTTAAATCCTATCTTTAAGAAGTCAACCTTGTCAATTTTAAACAAACACTTTTCGTTGGAAGGACAAAATCAAGGCGTCTCTAAGTATATATTGAAATTAAAAGTGTCAACTAATAGTAGAGACCATAGGTTATATCAACATATTACATTCTTCCACTCATTATTTTAAAATTATATATTTTATTTAAAAACATAGATAATACTGATTATTATTTAAGAAATTGGTCAATTGGATCTAATCCTAATAAATTTACCAGATTTTTTAAAAATAATAATTTATTATGAAATTCTAAGTAACCCTAAATTAAACAATTTAATTTAGTGGAACTTAGAATTATTAATGTGAAAATACTAGAATTAACTATTAAATATAATTCACGTTATTTAATAAATTATGATAATTCTAAGTTAAAAATAATCTTTTACCAATTTAATCTAATCAAATTATTCCGTTTTAAAATTTTTCAATAAAACAATTTAAATTAAAGAAAATAAAATGGATATATATGCATATCATGTCATAAATGATAAGAGTGGGCATTATCTATTATATATAGCATGTTATATACATGATTATAATTATCACATAATTAATAAAAAAATTTAAATAGAGTATTTAATGCTTTGATCGGGTCCCTCTAGATTACTAATAAAAAGCTCCTACTAATTAAACAATTTTAATTACAAAAAGTGTCTTTTATAAACTTTCTTCTTCTTGTTCGATCTATTGGACTCCTCCAATATGGGCTTCTTTGTTTCGGGCTTCTCTGGGCATAATCTCTAGGGCTTCTTATAAAATTTCAGACCCAAACTACTAAAAATTGAAAAATTCTGGATGGGCTGATTTTTTTGAAAATGCCCAGATTGATTTAGAAAAATATCACTTTTTAAAAACTTTATTAGTTAGGTTATTTAGGGCAACCAATCTAGCTACTTGAAGTAACTGATCAAGTTACCATAGGTAACTCGACTAATTACCTTAAGTATCTCATCAATTAATAAAAAAATAGTATTTTTCTAAATACTTTTAAAAATGGTATTTTATAATTAATTTTAGCGTTTTTTAGAACAAGTTTAAATTTCGGGATTTTTTTAATTTTTTTTTTGAAAAATTACCATAAAAAATCAAATTTCCTCTAATCTCTATCTTGGGGTTGAAATTTCATTTGGGTCAAATTTTGGTTTTAACATTCAAATAACTTGAGCTCAAGTGCATTTAGACACTTAGTCCATTGTGCTACGCACTAAGCAGAGTTGTCTAACGGTATTTGGTGGTGCCTTAAAGTACCACTGCCGTACGGACACGGCATCTAATGTCGTGGACCGCATGGCCCCATCACCTGTTGCTTTGTCATGGACGCACAGCTCCATCACCCAAAGCCATAGAGACCGGGAGTTTCACTCTAAGCCTTGCATCTAGCCGTAGCATGCGACAAGGGTTCACCTACGACAACAATTACCGCAGGTGGTCGGCCGCGACACTCGGGGGCCGTAAGTGCCATGGGGTCACCACGCTGTCCTCCGTCTTGTGTCGTCTTGTGCTACTTCACACCGACTTGCACTGGCTTGGACTGTCTCCTGTCGGCCTGGATGTATTCTTCGTCTTATCTTTGATATTACAAATAACAGGGAAAAAATACGAAAAACTAAACGGGTAAAACAACCCATAAACCAAAAATAAAAATAAAAACCTAATCTAAATGAACCATGCAATTAACAACCAAATCAGATTTGCACATAAACAACCATTCATCATATGAAAAGGATTTAATAGTGCCACACTCACAAACATACGTCATTAATAATCACATAAGATTTTGTGAACCCATTCTGAGGCCATTCGTCGGTTTTTGAATGGATTGTAGCGGAAGGGTGGTGGTTCCAGGTTTCAAAAATTTGGAGATCTTATAAGCACATATGATTATTAATCATATATCAAGAGATCGAAGATATAAATCCCTATTAATAAAAAGCTAACCTTTCGATGCTCTACAAAGAATCCCAGCCTTCGTTTTCTTCGGAACCACAATCCTCCAAAAGCCTCCCTTACAAGCAAATGGTTGAGTGGGCAGGAAAATATGATCTTAAGTCTAAAGCTCTCTTTTTGCTTCTTGTTATTTTTCTCGGCACATGAGATAACATCGAATTTTTAGAGGAAGTCTCACTTTTCTTTTTTTTTTTTTTTTTTGGATTCTTAAAGGACTGACTACTTAGGAAAAAGATCGTATCTTTTTAAGAGCTCTATAGACACACTTAAAAATAGGGATAATAGGGAGATATTTTATTTAAACTTAATTTTTATTTAACTTTTAATGAAATTAATATATATATATCTTTAAATTATATTATTTATTTAAATAAAATTAAACAAATCCCAAAAAATAGGGAGGTAGCGTATGGCCACAAAAGGAGACTCCTTATGTGGCATGCATTCATTCCCTATCTCTTCTTTTTGTTTAATTAAAATTTAAACTTTAAATTTTGAAAATAAATAGATTAAATATGATTTAATCTAAATTTGAACTATTCAAATTTCAAATTACAAATTTCGGAAAAAAAATTTATCAAACTAATTAATAATATTTATTTCATAATTTGTGTCTAACATTATCTAAATAATTAATCAATTCAATGATTAATTATGTTTATCTATAATTTTGTAATAACAATTCTTACTACAAATTAATGTTGTCCAGAAAACATTTCCGTATAGGCGTTACTTGAAGATAGCAATTTGAATCAAATAATTTAATATTCTACTATCATGCCTAATTCACTATAGTAATTAGGAGTTGAAATTGTGCACCTATGAACTTATAATTCAAACTTCAATAAATTTGGATAATTAATAAAACTCTTTAATTAATGTATCTAATTTATTAATTCCGGAGTTACTCTGCTATAAACCTCGAATTACACTCCTGAATTATATATTATAATTTATTGGAAGAAACTATCAAGCAGTCTATTAATATAATCACTACATATGAATCAATCTTCTATGAATAATTAACAATTAGGGTTAGGTTCATTATGCTAACCTTCCTAATTATTTTTTTATCCTTAAGTTCCGATAATTCTCTAATGAATAGGTAATTCACAATTTTATTGTAAATTGAGCACTCAACTATTCAAGTCCTAAATTATCACTTAAGGGAATTATTCTTACAACTTCCAAATGAAAGATATGGATTCCATATCTCTATATTATCGTTCCCAATTATATTCTAAACTATATTTCCAAGATACAAGATTTTAGACTGCTTTAAATACAAAGATCATGACAAGCAAGTCAAAAAATATAATTTAACAAATAGGAGTTTGTTAAATACTCAAGATAAGATTATCTCATATATGACGATCCTAATGATAAAATTAATTCTTCCATGAAACGAAAAATTATTGGAGAATAAATTTTATCTGATCTAGCCTAATATAATCAATATTATATTAACTGTCTTTATTCTAATGGCACCACATTAGTAACCCGTATAAGATTACAACATTCTCAGCGATAATAAACCGCATAGTAACTTATCAATTTAAAGATTCCAAACTTTAATTATTTGCTAAAGACAATTTAGATTATTTACTTACAAGCTCAATTCTCTTGAAATTCAATAGTTGAATACTAAGTTCTATAGTATTATAAATAATCAGGGGATTTTCAATATCAATATGCTAATAATGTAATATTTAGAAAAGGTAAAATACATAGGCAAATAAGAAAACTATAAATTTTATTTATATTCAACAATGTTACAAATAATCCATATGTTTTGAGGCACTATCCTTAACATCTATACCTATCACAGGAAGGATATGTGCGAAAAATATTACAGAGATTTCGCATGGATAAGTTAAAGGCTGTGGATACTGATACTCCTATTGCTCAACATTTCAAGTTTCTAAGGACGATTCACCGAAAATTATTGGAGAAGAAGAGTATATGGATGGGATTCCTGATTCTAGTACTGTAGGGCCATTGATGTATGTTATGGTTTGCATGAGGTCTGATTTATGTCATGTGGTGAGTGTGGTTAGTAGATAAATGGCTAATCTTAGGAAAAGGCCTTAGGAGATAGTAAAATGGTTCCTAAGATACTTGAGAAATACTACTTCTATTAATTTAGAGTACAGGGTAAGAAAGGAAATGAATGCACAAATAATGAGATATGGTGATTATGACTATGCGGGAGATTTCGATACGAAAAGATCACTAAATGGGTATATTTTTAAGTTCTATGGAAGTACAGTTAGTTGGAAAGCCAATTTGCAACTGGTAGTTGCATTATCAAGGATAGAAGCAGAGTATCTTGCTGGGACTAAGGCAGTGAAGGAAGATATGTGGCTGTAGAGATTGGAGAAAGAACTTGGTATTCAATTCGAGTACGTAAAAGTGTTTGTAACAGTCAAAGCAAGCTACACTTGACTAAGAATCAAGTGTATTATGAAAGGAAAAAACACAATGATGTCAGACTTTATTTTACATGCGACATTCTTTTCAGAAAGGTTATTAGAATGGAGAAGGTTTCTGCAGAAGATAACTCTACAGACATGTTGACGAAGGTGCTCCTAATAGCTAAGAGAAATTAGGTCAAATATGCACGAAAATAGGCATATTTTGGTCTATATGCTCAGTTTAAAAACTCTCTGAAAAAATATACACGTGGACGAAATTACTCTTAAAAATATTAAGAAAAAACTATGCACATCACATTAAACTGATCTGAGTCTCTCTCTCGCACAGAAACTCTCTCTCGACTGAAAATCTCAAGTAATCTAAGAATTATAGTACTCCATAGTTCATACTCATACAAAAACTCGTTCTCATCTCTTACAACGCCGTCAAACTCATCATTTCCCTATCTTTTCTCTTCATTCTTCACCACATAGTTATGGGTATAGTCTAAAATAGCATATTACCAATTTTCGAGATATTATGAGGTAATTTATGCGTGGAAAAATCATTTTGAGGTTAATTTTTGCGAGTTTAAAAAAAAAATCGCGGTAATTTTCGATGCTTTTCGATGGTTTTTCGATGATATTTCAATGAAAATGGTATTCTCAGCAAAATTTTGATGAATTTTAGATGTACTTTCGATGATATTTTGATGAAAATGGTATTCTCAGCAAAATTTCGATGAAAAATAGTATTTTTGATAATTTTCGATGCAATTTCGATAAATTTTCGATGAATTTTCGATGAAAATGGTATTCTCAGTAAAATATCGATGAAAAATGGTATTTTTGATCATTTTCGATGCAATTTCGATCATATTTCGATGAAAAATGGTATTTTTGATAATTTTCGGTATAATTTCGATGATATTTCGATAAAAATAGTATTTTCGATAAACGTTTATGAAAAATACCACTTTTATCAAAATATCATCGAAATTACATCGAAAATTATCAAAAATACCATTTTTCATCGAAATTTTGCTGAGAATATCATTTTCATCGAAAATACATCTAAAATTCATCGAAATATCATCGAAATTGCATCGAAAATTTTCAAAAATACTATCTTTCATCGAAATTTTGTTCGGAATACTATTTTCATTGAAATATCATCGAAAATACGTCGAAATAGCATCAAAAATGATCAAAAATACCATTTTCATCGAAATTTTGCTGAGAATATCATTTTCATCGAAATATCATCGAAAAATCATCGAAAAGAATTGAAAATTATCGCGATTTTATTATAAAATTCGCAAAAATTAACCTCAAAATGATTTTTTCACACATAAATTACCTCATAATATCTTGAAAATTGGTAATATGCTATTTTAGACTATACCCATAACTATGTCGAGAAAAATGAAGAGAAAAGATAAGAAAATGATGAGTTTGACAGCGTTGTAAGAGATGAGAACGAGTTTTTGTACGAGTATGAACTATGGAGTACTATAATTCTTAGATTACTTGAGATTTTCAGTCGAGAGAGAGTTTCTGTGCGAGAGAGAGACTCAGATCAGTTAAATATGATGTGCATAGTTTTTTCTTAATATTTTTAAAGATAATTTCGTCCACGTGCATATTTTTTCAGAGAGTTTTTAAACTGAGCATATAAACCAAAATATACCTATTTTTGTGCATATTTGACCTAATTTCTCATAGAATGCTTGAACTTCGTGAATGTGAAGATTTGGAGCCTGATGAGGGGCATTTGGAGACTACAAACGTCTAATTAAGGACTTCGAACGACAGCCAAGGTGGGGAATTGTTCTGTGTGGCTGCCATTCTAAGATTCCTTATGCACCTAGGATACTAAAGCGCGGTGGAATACGAGATGTGGAAGAAACATATATGGCTAGGAAACTTTAACAAATTCCTTTAGGACTCTTGCATATATTTCTCTATAAATAGAGAAATTAGGCCGCCATGTAGTTTATACTCATGAGCATAAGGTTAGATTATAGACAAGGGAGAGCTAGAGAGAGAGTGAGAAGAATTCTCTTATAAACTTAGTGAGAGGGCACTTGGGATTTTCGGGTAAACGAGAAGCGACTGTGTAATTATTCTTTTTTCTTACTTAAACGGTTCTTCATGGTCTTGGTCTCACATAGACGTAGGCTATATTTTGTAAGGGAACCAATTTTTGTTAGGTGAGTATTTTGTTTATTCGTTTTCGGGTTCTAATTCTAACTCTAAGGGTTATAATAAAATTAAGAGTGAGTCTAAATTCATAATATCTAGCCCTAGATATACGTGATCAGCAAACTGATTTAGCATTTTCGGAGACTGTGATACACGAAACTATATGTAACCATCGTCTAAAGTACAAGAAGCGCTGTAATATTGCACATGCAACCATATTGTGAATTATCATTTAGTTATGTCACAACTTCACATTTGTTACTTCTGATATCAAAGTGGCTAGTCTTTGCACATGGATATTACTTACTTAATTTTCTTCAAGTGCTCTAACATCCATTTGTTTTGTTTTTGCAACTCCATGATTTGTGAATTCATACTCTGTATACGTTCCTCCTGTGCTTGAAGGTGCACTTCGACGGGCACTGCGGTGGCACGAGATAAAGTAGATCTGGAACTTGACATGCTCGATTGAGGCCGCAGACCTTCATCACCTTGAGTACCCCTGTCATATCCAGATTGCTTCCCAAGAACATGCTCCCAAAACTCTACATCCAACAAGAGTGTAAACATTCTTTCATAGGCTATTATTCACAATTTCACAACATTCTTTTGCAACAATAAAATTTATATACGAAAACGTTACAACTTGATCCTAATCTTAGTTCTCTTAGGACTATTATTACTAATTAATTTATTACTTCATAAATTGTGAAAGAACTTGGGTTAATTAATGAACATAATTTTAATTTTTCCAGTGCAAAATTATTATCTTCATTGTAAGAGACAAAATGATGATCAATTATAAGAAATATCCAAAGGGATTCATGTTTCAATGAAGTGGTTTAGGTACGATATTTTCAGAGGAAAGAAATTAGTAGTGATAAAAACTTGTCTGATATTTAAAAGGTGAAATAAAATGAAAGACCTTTAGACTTGCCTTTAATGAGAGAAAGAAACGGCAAGCACCCACAGGAATTTGATTTTCTTTTGTAGTTTTCTTTAGGTTGTTGGTTGTCATCATCACCTTCTTCTTTGATACCAGAGTCTACATTTCCACCTGAACTTGGTTCAGACTCATTTTGGATGCTATCTTCTTCTACTTCTAATTCCTTAATACCATCATTAGAATCATTTGTTCCACTGTCACTTGCTTCAACTTCAGACTCACCACTGAAAGCAAATGGTTCTACTTTCGATTCCCCCAGTAAACCTTGATTAATGAAACCAAATCTCGCTGCCTCCTGTAGATAGAGCAGGTGGATCCCGCACTTTTCGACTTGGCAGGAGTTAACCTTTCTTTCCCAACTATCTATTGGATAGAAGTTAAATGATGCCTCGGTAAAAGTATCTTCCATTTCATGAAGATACGAACCATAATCATACCATAGGAACAAGTGATCCGAATTACGAAATATTATAGCTGTATCTTCATCATCATCCTGACTATAACCCCTTAAAAAGCATTTGAATGTATGTGCTTTACCATTCTTTGCTCGGAAACTGGATTCACAATGAAAATGGATTTGTGGATGATCATTGTGCTCCGAAAATGGCGCTGCAACAACGCATAGAGAGAATCCCAAGAAGTTGGAGTTACGCCAATGTGGAGAAAGCTTGACATGTATCGAAGATCCCATACTTCGATAGTTGAACCACTTTGGAATTTGATTTCCCGGATAACAAATGCTAACAGAGGAATATTCAGGTACCTATAACATGGAAACATATGATTATGAATTCTTAACTATGAAAGATTACTCGAATAACATGGATCGACGAAAAGAGACATACACTTTTCAATGAAGATATAAATGCCATACGCAAGATTCTTAGACGGGCATCCGTTATCAAGTTGCTGCGTGCATTCTGATCCAATTTTAGGCAGTTAAAAAATACAAGCTTCTCGCTAGAAACAGGAAAACGGTCCCAGCCCTTTGTAAGGGCAAACTTTGAACTCGACACAGTTTCCAACGATGTGCAACCATGTGCATCAACAAACTCTACAAACAACGGAATCTCTGGTAAAGCTAGAAGTTTCCTGCAATTGCTTATGTCAAGATATTTCAGCTTAGAAAGTTTTATAATACTTTTAGGTACTCTATCAATTATGCTTCCACTTAAATCCAAACTTTCCAACGAGGACAAGAAACCAAGCTGATCTGTAATATCTAACATGCTGCAGTTACTCAGGTTTAGTCGAGTCAAAGACTGAAAACCAACAGACATGGGAGGCAATGCTTCCAGTTCCATACAATTGGAAGCAATGAGATTCTCAAGATGGTTTAACTTATAGATATTGCTCGGGAAAAGCTTGAGGCTTTCACACATTTGCAGATGTAGTGCTTCCAGATGAATGAGATTTTCAATAGAAGAAGGTAGCTCTCGGATTGCCGTGTTATTTAAGTATAGAAATCGTAGATCTTCCATTGGTTCCAAGATTTCGGGTAACTTAAGCAACTTTGAGCAACCAGACACATTGAGACAATGAAGAGATTTCAATTTACAAAAGCTAGTTGGCAGACTCTCGAGCCTTTTGCAATCGCTCAGCAATAACATGGTGAGACTAGAGAGACATTCAATTGAAGAAGGCACAATCTTTATGTTAGTCTTGCTCATATTTAGATATTTTACACTCCTTGGAAGTTCTGGAAACTTGTCAAGAGAAGAACAACCATTGAGACTGAGAATGGTAAGCTCCTTAAGATGCCGAAAATGAGTAGGAACTTCATTCAAGCTTTCACAACATTCAAGGTATATACGTTCTAAATTTGGAGCTCGAGAGAGATCTGGTATTTGAGTCAAGTGCACCGAGTAACTAAGATTGATCTTCTTTAATTTTCCAAGATCCTGTTAAAAAGAGAAGTATAACTACAATAACTCTCATGTACATTTGGTTGAATACTATTTATGCACAAACACAATAAACTAGGCCTACCTGATGTCCATCCCAAAGCTTCTCAATCTTGCTACATGGCATGTTCAGTTCAACAAGATTTCCCGGTAAGAAGTTTGAAGGCAAAGAATTTACAGGGTAATTATCCCAGTGCAAATACCTAAGTGAATCAGGAAGAGCATCTAAACCCCGTGGCAGTATATTCACTTTAAGTTTCTTTGTATTACTAAAATAAATTTTGAGCAGTTTTAGATTCGCCATGTCTTTGAACACTGTAGACTTCAAATGAATCTTTGAGTCAATCTCAGACAAGTCTAGAAATAATCCTTCAACTGCAGCAGTTCCCTAACAATTTTTAAGTTTTTTTTGGAAAAAAAAGGAGGTTAATAAAGACACTATAAATGAGTGTAGATAGAATAAATTGCATACAGATACAAATATATGAGTAAGAGACTTCGTCTTGGATGTTTGTTTTAGAATTGCATTTTCACTTACAAGACCATGTTCAAAGACATAACGTACGTCTTCAGAGTTCCACAGCCTATTCTGCTTTTCAGGCTCCATAATTGATTCACGACGAACAATTTCATGACCCATTTCAACTACCAAATCATGCATCTGAACCTTGTTGGACGAGTCAAAAGTCAAGAGACATCTATCTCTAAGATCATTTAATGCTTCATTAATAGAGAAATCTTGGTAATCGAGTACTCTTTCCACAAAGTCTCTCTTCTCATCTCTGAGAAAACATGCAATGTCAAGAAATACAACCTTTTGAGTGTCATCTAGTGCATCGAAAACTATTTTCAACAGATCTTCAACGACGGTGTTGGGAACGTTTCTCAGCTTAGTCAATTCATTTTCCCAATATTCTCTGCTCCTATTAAATTGAAAATGGGAACCTAAAACTTTAAGGGGCAACGGAATTCCTCTAGCATAATTTACAATCTCTGTTGACAATTCCATATAATCTGTTGTGGGAAAGTCACCTTTTCTAAATGCAGTGGAACAAAAAAGTTGAAGAGCTTCATGATAATTTAGTTCTTCAACCCGATATATTTCATTAGCTCCGATATTTTTGAGCACTTGTCTATCTCTAGTTGTTACTATAATTCTACTTCCATAGCCAAACCGATCGTGATCTCTTGCTAAAAGTTCAAACTGATTTGAATTATTCACATCATCGAGGACAACAAGAACCTTTCTACGGCGCAACTTCTCCTTAGAACAGGTTGATGGCCCGAAATGTTGATTTTCTTCCTCCAACAGTTCAGCAAGAAGCTTATTTCCCAAATTGATTAGGCCGTGTCTCCTTGCCTCTTCCTTAACATTTGCAAGGAAGTGGCAACTTTCAAATTGGGAAGCTAGCCTATTATACACAACACTGGCTAGAGTTGTCTTACCTATGCCACCTAACCCCCAAATACCTACAATGCGAACATCTGGTGAGCCAATGCATAACAAGGATTCGATTTTCTTAGTGCGAGCATCAATTCCAACCAAGCATTCGGAATCATTATCGGATGATATATGATTCAATTTCTGCACAATATCTTCGACAATCGTCTCCACTAGTTTGGACTCAGGCCTGTCATGTAGAAAAGATAAAATCTGTTACGAGTGACTTGCAATTAGGTAAAGAAAATCATATATACATTTTGGAACGTGCTAGAACAAGACAATATAATATTATAATCAAACTATGAGAATTGATAAATTTACCAGTAATTACAGATTTTGATGGAAAAATGCGTATAAGAGCATGGTTTATAAGCTAATGATTGCCTATTAAATATTTTTGGTATGAATTTATCTCTCCTAGAAATATTTATAATATATATGCCATGCATGACAAGTTTCCTGACTTCATTGTTCTCAAGGATGCCAAAAATTGTGAGGTTTCTTATATGGTGGAGGAAATCCGTACACGAACTAAAAGATTTATCACCGATCATGTTTTCTGATGCGAATTGGATGCGTGTAATGAAGGATAATTTCTTTTTTTCTGAAGTGTTGTTGTCGGCCTCCAATATTAATGGTGGATATTTATGATGTATCCCTCGTGTTACGTGATTATTGTTTCATCACATTAAATATGTTTGTCGTGATTTATGAGCAATGATCTATTAAGATTTTGTCCATAGTAATGCTTTATATTATATCAGTCATTTGACTACTGTTTTTCTTTTCAGTATATATATTTAAGGTGGTACACATTAGTCTTGATTAGTGATATATCCATTATCAAGTAACCATCCATATGTACTACGTCGGTTATCGCTTTTTTTAAAACTACTAATTGACGTGGTTCCTTGTATCATCAAGTGTTTAATAAGTAATACTCATGCGTGACCTTAGTTACATTCTTACAAAAGAATATCAAAGTTCTACGTTATATTAAATGAATGGCAATTAAAAAATGTATCTCCTCATAACTCATTTAGTTGAATGTTGTGTTCATAGATTTTAATTGTTATATGAGATATTTGATTTATTTAGAAGTATAACACGATAATATTCAGATTAGGATTGCGAAGGATTTGTCTTACAGGTAGATGTTAATCAAGATTAAGAGTTGTCTTACACGATAATATTAAGATTTAATTAAGATTTTGTTACGTATTCACAAGCCATGATAAGTTATGATTATACCAAATAGATTAGTGACGTAGAAGATGAACTAAAATCCATGGAACGAAAATATTAGAACGTATTAGTATTTGGTATCCTATGATCTTTTGGGATGTTATTTTAGTTGTATTTCTGTTTGTGTTCTTGTACATTTCTCTATATGTAAACTCGTGAGAAGACAGTCTTGATATTCCTCAACTGAGCAATTGAAGATACCATTAACTTGGGTTCAATGATTGTTTGTCTTGTCAAGTGGTCAGTATGTTTAGACTGTAGGTTTACAAACTAGTTTTGTTAAGTTCAGTATATTTACTTGATCTCTCTGAGCGTCTGTTTAGAAATTTTATTTTAACTATTTCATGTGTTAATCAGTTTGTCAAGTTAGTGCATATGGTGGTCTTAAAATTCTTATGTTTAACTGATTTGTATGTTGTGAGTTTGTAATATCCATGTCTCAGACTATTTTGTCAAGATGAGACCTTTAGATCTAAGTTTATAGATCTCATTTTTATGTTTGTCTCATCAGTATCTCAAAATGATTTGTCAAGATGAGACCTTTAGATCTGAGTTCGTAAATTTTATTGATAAGTTTGTCATCAAGATGTCTGTATTGGTAGTATTGGGGATAAAAACCAGATTATATGTCTGGTCTTCAGGAGATACTTTATTAGTTTTCAGATATTTTATTTATTCCTTATTTTAGTATTGTTTCCTTGTCTTCTTATCTCCCTATTTTATGGCTGATTTTGTCTTTATGTTTTCTAGTTGGGTTGTCCTATTTATACTCAGCTACACCTTGTATCATTCAATATAGAAAAATATACTTTATTGATAACCTTAATATAGTATCAGAGCAGGTCATTAATTCTTCCTGCGTTTTCTTTCAACCTTCATAACTGAAGTATTATGCTCTGTTCTCCACTGTTTTTGAGACCCAAAACAGAGTATTTTTTCTGAGCATTTTTTCTCTTTCTTTCTTCCAGAAAGCTGCTGCTAATTTCTTTCTCTAGTATTAGTCCCATTCTTTTCTAGAATTTTTTTATTTCTAAAATATGGCTGACCCAAAACAACCTGCCCAAACAGTGACCAAACCCATTATTTATTTTGAGAATCCTACTCTTCAGATTACAACAGAAAAACTCAATAGAAAATTTTTTTTAGAACGGTCTCAATCAGTCCAATTATTTTTCAAAAGTAGTGGTTCCTTTATTCTTTTCCTCTGTTTTTTACTCTGTCTAATACTCCATCTGAGTTTCAGATTTTAGCTAGTCAATCAAAGATATTTATAATTCTTGAGTTTTTAAATAGAGGAGAATTATGTGACAAAATTGTAAGGTTTCTTCATATTTATAATCGATAGTGTATTTCCTTATTTTTTTTCAGCTCATTCACATACGTTAATATATATATATATATATACACATATATATATATATGTATCTTGTAATCTCTGTCGTGAAATATTATCAAAAGCTACAAGTATAGGTCCTAGAGGCACTTCAAGTGTTTCCTTGGTTTTCCCCAACGATTTTCTATAGATTTATTTGCCAATTTTGAATACAACTTCACAGATTCTTACGATTGGAGAAATTAAACACAAGAAACTATATCATGTGTGTGGTGTTTTCTTATGCTTTAGAATTTCTAATGCTAAAACGACTGGTCAACAGGTGCTTGGCAACCATTCTATGCTTGAGAATAGTGTTTTTAGCTAATACTTTCGTGGCCATAAGATTAGAGTTAGAAAACTAATGCAATAATTCATATGCATGCTTGCATATGTGGGCAAAAAGGTTCTTCAAGTTTAAAAAGAGGTGTGACAACCTCTGAAGCGTCTGTTCTTTAGTTTTTTTAGGATATTTTGAAGAGTGAGTTTGTCACTTAACTATTTTGTAGCTATGACACTTTCTAGAATTGGGGTAGTAATGTTTTTGCTATTATTTTACTTGAGATTTTTTGAGTTGTTTATGGATATTGCAGGATGGGACTAAAATTGCAGGAAATAAGGTGGAGATTTTATCCTTACAAAGTGAGGCATAGATATTTGGAGTCTAACGCCTGATGCAATCTTTGCCTTCCTAGTACTTAGGTTATTTTTGGCCTCAACCCAAGTGGTTATTTGTATATAGTATGTCTAGAAAATTCTGTAATTTCCTCAATTTGTATGTTAGATTGTGGGTTGTGGAGAGTTCCTGGTTTATGTACCTCTTATTATTGTCTTTGTTGGTTAAGATTATCTTAGTAAGACTCAGATTTTTTCCATTCCTCTTAGAATGGAGAAGATAGTTGATACTATAGTTAACAGTGCAAAGAAAGAGGAACACGATCAACATAACTCTATATAGGTGGAGCTAAGGAGGATGGAGATACCTATGGAAGATTGTATGATGTATTGGACATCGTTGTTATAAAATTATGGATTTTTAATGTCTTTAATTACGTAGCCAATGTAAAAAAGTTGAATTTGTTATGTTATTCTTGAAGAAGAGATAAACTTAATAGCCTGAGTATTTGTTTTTAACATCATGTCATATTACTCTGGATAGTGAACAGTATAGACAATTCGATACTTATGGATAAGAGGATGTAATTAGTATTGTGTTTTTATTTTTATTTTTAAAGTTGATTTAATTGTAAATTTTTTATTGATTGTATAATTTGTTATTTTAAAATTTAGTTAAACAATTTTGAAGTTGATGTTCAAGAAAATTAATTTTGAATTTATTTATAAATAATTAAAGATTATTTAATTATTTATTTCAAATTTTTTAAATTCAATCCTCAAAATTTTGTTATTTGATTAAAAATATGAAAAGAAACGTGATAAACATATCTTATACCATGACTTGGGATAGGGTTAGGTTATAATTTTATCTCATCATTTTCAATCTTATGATATCCTGTCAAACAAAGCTCAAGTAAGTTAAAATCTAATGGATGTTACAATTCCTCAGTACTTATAATTTGATTGAGGAGGTATATAGAACAGGCATATATATAAGAAGAAGTAAAATAGCCAAAGTTAATAGCTTATTAACTTTCACCTCGGCATTTTACCAAAACTAAAACTTTCGCCTCGATAGCAACAAAATATGAATAATTATAGCACCCAAATAATAATATTAATAATTATAATAACAAAGAACAAAAATAAATTGAAGCTGCCAGAATAATGGTGTCTTTCTTTTCAAGTGTATGTAACCAATCAAGCATGCTTAATCGTTATCTGTTATAGGTAGAAAATCTATGAACTTTATTGCTTACTTAATTGTAGAAGAATTCCACCCACTTAAATCGCTTGCTGCTTCCAAAGCTCGTCTCCACCTATCCACCTTATCTAGCTCGTTCTTGAAACTCGCTTCACAACTCCCGTGTGGTTTCCTTATATGGGATGGATCTACATGGTAATAAACTGGTATAACCAATTGCCTCATTCTTTCTTTGCATTCCAATATATGCAAAAGCTGATCCAAACACTTCGCAGAAGAAGCATAATTTTCTGAGAAAATAATTACTGACAGTTTTGATTCGTCTATTGCTTTCATAGTTCCGACTGAAAAATTTTCTGTTCTCTCCAGATAGTCATCAAGATCCACATAGGTCTCAATCTTATTCCGACATAAGGCCTCATACAGATGGCTAACAAAAGTATTGCCGACGTCCTCTGATCTGAAATTTAGATAAACATCGTATTTTTTGGGACTGGAAACAGAAGAAGACATGTTGATTCCTTGTGATGAAACCATACAGTATCAGAATGAGAAGCCTCTGACCTTAATCCTTTGGCTATTTAGAATAGAGGAGAGTTTTACTTTGCACAAAAGGATATAGACGTAATAAAAACCATAAATGATAAGTATTACAAGAAGATAGAGCCAAACAGCACCAAGAAATCAGAACTTGTTGGACAGAATACAATGTGGGGACTCAGTCAGCGATTTTATTGGTTGTAATGGAACCCACCCACCTGCTAAGTCGTCGCAATAATGGAGATCTGAATATCGAGGAAAACAACAGTAGCTAATATAATAAAAGCAAATTAATTGGCAGTTTCCCGGTAATTTCGTCTAGCATCTTTTATTAATTAAAGTGGACAAGTAGCTAGAAAACGAAAGTTGCCTGTTCTGATCATGTGAAGTCTGATAAACCACTTCAAAACTTGGGGTGAAACGGAAGTTCGGAACCAGGTCAATTAATGCAAATATAGAATAAGAAGGAATATTACAATAACACTCCCGAATTTAAAATTAGGGCTAGTGATACAAATGGTCACTATCCAATTTGTGGCAATTTGGTCTTCGAAGTTTCAATTATAATAATTAAGCCTTTAAATTTTTTTGATTGTAGCAATTTAGTCCTTAAACTGTCTAAATTATAACTTACTGTTAAATTTTTGACCAAAAATATACATGAGTAGTACATGGTGGCATCTGAAAGTATATTTGAAATATAATTTGAGAATTTCAAGTATAAAAATATAAAATTATTTTAAAATTTTCTCTAAATTTGTAATTCTAAAAATCCTAAAAAAGGTGAAGAAAACATCTTTTCTTCTATCTAATTCCTTTTGTTCAGCTTATTTTCCTTTAAATATGATTTCAGATGCTACAATATACTTATCATGTGTGTGTTTTGCTATAAATTTAATAAGTATTAGATCTTCTCCAGAATATAAAAGTACATAATTTCTAGTTCTCCGAAGATACTTTAAAATATACTTAACTGCACCCCAATGTTCAGGTCCTGGATTGGATTGGTAACGACTTACAATCCCAATAGCATAACAAATATCTGGTCTTGTGCAAAGCATGGTATACATGAGACTTCCAACTGCCGCATAAGGAACATTTCTCATCTGTTCTTTCTCTTCATCTGTCTTAGGAGAATTCTCGTTAGACAGAGTAATTCCTTCATGAAAATGTGTTAAACCTTTCTTGGAATTATGCATTGCAAACCTTACTTGTATTTTGTCTATACACGAAGCTTGTGATAAAGCTATGCATTTGTTCTTTCTGTCTCGTAGAATCTGTATTCCCAGAACATAGCAAGTTTTACCTAAGTCTTTCATATCAAACTGTTGTGCTAACCAGACTTTCACTGATGATAATGATCCAACATCATTCCCAATGATTAGAATATCATCAACATATAGTACTAGAAATCACTTTATTATCCTGAATTCTTTTATAGACACAAGGTTCATCTACATTTCGTTCAAAACTATAAGACTTAATTGCTTCATCAAATCTTATGTTCCAAGATCTAGATGCTTGCTTGAGTCCATAAATAGATCTCTTAAGTTCACAAACTTTTCTTTCTTGGCTCTATTTAACGAATCCCTCTAGTTGTATTATATAGACACGTTTATCAAGATTGTCATTCAGGAATACAGTCTTGACGTCCATTTACCATATCTCATAATCAAGAGATGCAACGATGGATAAAAGTATGCGAATGGACTTGATCATAGCAACAGAAGAGAAGGTTTCTTCATAGTCGATACTTTCCTTCTGTGTATAACTCTTTGCAACTAACCTTGCCTTGAAAGTCTCCACTTTCCCATCTACTCCCCTCTTTCTCTTATAGACCCACATACACCCAATGGATTTTATCCTTTCAGGTGGATCTACAAGTTCTCAGACTTTATTAGAGTATATAGACTCTATTTCAGATTCCAATGCTTTTTGCCAGAGATCTTTATCAATATCATCCATTGCCTCATTGTAGGTGTAAGGATTAGATTCTTGGTCACAAAACTCTTCCATTCCTAAGTATCTTTCAGGTTGTCTTATAATTCTCCCACTACGATGAGGATCCGATAATTATCGAGTTTCAAGTGATTCATCTTTCTTAAGTGCTTTCCCAATCTTACCTTCTATAGATTAGCTGATAACATCATCAGTTAATTCTTCAAGAACTAACTTACTTTTGGGCTTGAAATATTTCATATAGTTTTCTTCCAAGAAATTAGCATTTGTACTTACAAATACTTTCTTTCCTTTAGTACTATAGAAGTAATACCCTCTTGTTCCTTTTGGTTAACCTACAAATAGACACAATTCAGATCGTGATTCTAACTTAGTCATTTTTCCTTTCAGCACATATGTTAGACAACCCCAAATATGGATATGACATAAACTAGGTTTATGTCCTTTCCATAGTTCAAATAGTGTCTTAGGTACTGATTTAGAAGGAACTCTATTCAGCAGGTACGTAGCAGTTTCTAAGGCATAACCCCAAAAAGATGTGGGTAATTTTGAATAACTGAGCATCGACCTAACCATATCCAAAAGTGTCCTATTTCTTCTTTCAGCAACACCATTTAGTTGAGGCGTACCAGGTGCTGTGAGTTATGATAGGATCCCATTGTCTGTGAGAAATTCAGAGAATTCCCCAGAGAGGTATTCACCATCTCGATCAGATCGAAGGGTCTTTATGTTCTTTCCTGACTGCTTTTCAGTTTCCACTTTGAATTTTTTAAACTTTTTAAAAGAATCCGATTTGCGTTGCATTAGGTAAACATAACCAAATCTAGAATAATCATCCATAAACGTAATGAAGTATTCAAAACCTCCTTGAGCTTGAATATTTATGGGCCCACAGACATCAGTGTGTACTAACTCAAGACATTCTTGAACTCTAAGATCTTTTCTAATAAATAGTCTTTTAGTTATTTTACCTTCCATACAGGATTCGCAAGTTGGTAGTAATTTGACTTATAACGAACTTAGAGGTCCATCATTGACTAATCTTTGAATTCTATTTAGGTTAATATGACCGAGTCTCAAATACTATAGATAAGTTTCATCATTAGTACTCACTTTCACTTTCTTATATTTAGGTTCTACATATTCAGAATCATTTTCAAGATTGTACAATGAGATGCTTTTAAGTTGAATAAAGAAAAAATTATTCCTATGAGTACCAGTGCAAATGAGACTTTTATTCCTTTTTTATAGAAACTTTATTGTCAAAATAAACAGAATAACCTTGTCTCATCAAACAGGAAACAGAAATCAAATTTCGTTCAAACACCAGAATATAATAACAATTCTTTATTTCTAAAAACCTAAAATCATCGAAATTAAAAATAACATCTTCTATTGCGCGAGCTTCAAATAGTGAGTTATCTCCCAATCGCAATGTGAACTCTTCACTAGCGAACTTCTTAGTTTCCTTGAACCCCTGCAAAGTATTACAAACATGGTCAGTGGCTCCCAAATCTACGATCCAAGAATCGATAGAATGACAAGCCTCAATGAATAACAAATTGTCATTACCTTATTTGTCCTTGCTGTTGTTCTTCTCCTTCTTAAAGGATAGGTAAGTTTTACAGTTTCTCTTCCAATGTCCATCCTTACCACAGTGGAAACACTTTCTCCTTGGTTTGGCATCCTTCTTAGTCTTCCTTTTCTTTGGAGCCAAAGAAGCAGGAGTCTTTTTCTTTCCTTTACCTTTGCCTTTCGACTTAGGTTTGGAAGAGCTAGCTTGAGCTACATTAGCCTCAGTAGATCCTGACTTATTCTTCTTAAGAATATTCTCTGTAATTTGTAGATCTTTCATCAGGCCAGTAAGAGTATAGTCTTTCCGACAAATCTCATGATTGATCTTAAATTGATTGAATGTGTCTGACAATGTGTCCAAAACTATGTCAATTTGGGTGTCACAGTTAATTTCAGCTCCAAGGATCTCTAGTTCACTAAGATATGCGATGACTTTCATCACATGTTCCCAAACTGGAGTAGCATTTTTTTGACGAAGATTCATAAATGTACTTGTAGTCTCATTTCTAGCTTGACGACCGAGACTGGGGAATATTTCGTCAACACTCAGCATCATGTCAGCAGCAGTATCCATCCCACGATGTTATTGTGACAATATATTGCTCATTGAGCCAAGTATATAGCACTTAGCCATCTAATCAAATTGCTTCCACTTATCATATAAGTTTCTTTCATCGTCGGTTGATTCCGCAGTTGGCTGAGCGGGACATGGAGTGGTAAGAACCCACTTGTGTTTATCAGCAATAAGCACTATATCTAGGTTACGTTTCCAGTCTACATAGTTTTCACCATCTAGCTTATTTTGTGTGAGTAAAGTGGATAAAGGATTAAGTGCCATATCTAATGAAAACAAATAAACATTCCATGTATAAGCAAAAATCATATAGCATATTTCGAATAATTAACATAATGCATTAAACATACAATATGCAAGTGAAGTATCCCTAAGACTATCACTTATATTCAGGATAATTTAACCTACCACTGATTACAAGCCTCCTACGGGGGGTCATGCAATCAACAAGTCAAACTAAAATAATTTCAATTAGTAAATAGACAGATAACTCTTATCCCATATTTCTAACTACCATTCTCTTTGGTCCTCTAATCGACTAATAAGAACTCCTACGGGAGGATATTAATGTTTCGAGTTGAGTGTTTAACCATTGTTTCGGTAACTAAGCTTTTCATATAAGACTGTCTCCTACGGGTAATCAGCCTTATATTCTACCTAGTACCTTATCCTAAGAAGCTCATTTCTAGTATTACCCGAACGAAAAATCCTCCTACGGGAGCTTAACAAGATTCTGAGGTGAGGCTCATCCTAATACATAACGAACCAACAATGGAGACCATAGGTATCACATACCTTCTCCCACTCAATATTTTAAAATTAAGGATTTATAGATTTTACCTAGTTATCTAACTAGCTTAGTAACCTAAAATCAATTATGTAAGTATGTTCATATTTTCATGGGAGTAGCTCTAATTTTCTATATGACATGTTACTAAAGATCATGTAATAAAACTTAATTATTAGGCATGCATACAACATTGTCCTAATAATACTAAAGTAGTAAGCACATAATTAATTAAATGATTTATTAATATCCAGTAACTTACAATTATTTAACATTTAAATAATTCTAATTGATAAGATAATGTTTAATATTTAAATATGGAAGATAACATTTAATATTTAAATTTGAAAAGATTTTCATAAAGTCTGATTAGTTTTAAATAAAAGATTTAACTAATTAAATCTCCTTAAATATTTTAAATTTAAATTTCAACTTTTGAAATCTTAATTTGAATTTATCTTGCTTAAATATCTCTCATTATCTTATCCTCTAGATTTGAATTCAAAATTCAAATCAATTTTTAATCTCATTAAATATCGACCAACCATAAATTCAAATTTGAAAATTGAAAAGATATTCTGATTTAAATTTAAATTTCAAATCTTCACAAAATTCAAAATTTAAAAGATAAAAGATTTTATAGATAAAATCTCCTACAATATCTCTAATTTGAATTAAAATAAATTTAATATTCAAAATAGATAACTAACTATCACATAATCAGTTTTTCAAAATATCTATTCAAAATTTGAATTTTAAACTAAAAGATATTATCTCATAATATCTAATTTTAAAATTTTCCATTTTAAAATATCTCTAATTATTCAAATAATAATTAAGATAACATGGATATTAACCATATCCATAATTCAAATTAAAATATCCTATCAATTCAAATTTCAAAAATTCAAATTTAATAAGGATTTAAAATTTTAATTTTAATTTATCAGTTTTCATAAAACTATGGATAAATTAAATTATTTTAAAAAAAATTAAAAATAATTAAAATTACGGCCAGATATACGAAACGTGTTGGGACAAGCCGACGGACAGAACGGGAGGCCGATACATAAACGTCGGCCTCGGGACATTATGTGGCCACACTTGAGTCAATTACCGGGCGCCAACGGGCTCGCATAACGCTACACGGCCTCGCTCAGGACAACTCTCGAGCGATAATCGGCTCGCGTAGCTTTCGCACGTCAAACGCACGAGGCGGCGCCCTGAGCAGTTAGGGCACGGGATGCCACCTGCGCGGCATGGCCACTTGCAGGCCATGCGCGGATCACATCTGCATGGCTAGTGGGGCCGTACTTGCGCTGGAGGAGCGGGATGAACCAGCGCGGCATGCGCGGGCTGGCTACCCACAGGCCACGCGCGGATCATATCCGCACGGCCAGCGAGGCCGTGCCCGTGTGCCATGTGCGGGGAGGACGTCCGTAGGCCATGCGCGGATCGCATCCGCGTGGCCTATGTGCCTCACCCGCACAGCCATGCACAGGGTTGTGCCCGTGCGGCCTGCATGCGGGTCACACTCGTAGGGCCCAAGCGGGCGGTGCACACGGCTCCTAACCGTGCACCGCTCCGTCGTTTCATTTTTTTTTAAATTGAAAAATAGTTTTATGTAAAAAACTTAAAAACAATTACAGATCAAACATTTCTATGCATAGTTTTATCAAGAACATAAAACATGAACACATAGAAATTAAGAACGTGCCGGAAACGAAAATCAAAAACAAACATGATCATCATCTCATAGCAACATCTAATCAAATAATCATTCAAACTCATTGAATCTATTGACCATCATACAAACTAGAGCATACTCTTAACATGAAAAGGACCAAACATAATCAAACCTTTCCGAAAAAAAACATCAATCAATAAGAGAATAGATTAGAGTAAAATATGCTAGATCAATAATAAAACCATACTCTAGTACTAATTGCTAGTGTTTACTGGAATAAAATTCTGGAAAATATTTTTATAAAATCATTTTTAAGAACACCATAGTTTTGTAAAATTCAGAAATGAAGAGGAATTTAAAATTTTTCTTTCTACAAAAAATTTCGGATCGTGATCTAACATAAATTAACTCTTGATCTAGACAAGAACAATACCTGGATTCGCTCTACAATCTTCTCATCTTCCCGTCTATTCTCAAAAGCCGTTTAATTGATCTGGTGGGTAGTCACCTTCTTGATTCCCAACAAAGAGATCCACAGACGAATAAGAAGATAATCCCCTCGAACCTGATTTCTCCAGGATGACCGAAACACCAAGGACAGTGAATCCCTAATGGTGGCTGATTTTCCTCTACTCTCTCTCTCTCTCTGTTTTTCGTGTGACACTCTCTTATCGGGGGGTTTTCACGTATCGTTGTTATATTGTGCAGTTAGAGAACTTTTTTCTTAACTATAGAGAGATTAGTAAACCCTAATGGGCTTGTTGGGCTCAACTGATCATCAAATAACTATTGGGCTTTAATTTGAGCTAGACAGGGGACCAGATGGATCCATAAAGCCCAAGCTCCAATGGACCATATGCCCACTATCATAATTAACTCATAATTATGATTGGGCCTTGGGCCTTGCCCATTAATATTGGGGCATACCACTATAGGCCCAATATTCAACTCTTTGACTAAATGTCATTTATTTTCTGTGAAGCTTATTATCAAAATATTTAGCTTGATCCATTTAGCATATACTATACCTGTAGACGTACCCCTAGTGTAATGCCGTACTAGCAGGGTGAAATTACCGTATTACCCCTCTAGTACATATTTACCTTTGAGTTGCCATTTTTCATCTAATGGATAATAATTGACTATGGTATTTATATCTGCTTATACCAATAGAGTCAAATTCACATAGTGAATATCGGAGCCCTGGTTTATATTATTTAAGTAATTAAAAAAATTTAAAGTGACATCATATGCATGGTGTCCATCATGAAATACTTTCTACACATTTCATATACCTTATCCTCCAAGATACTGGAGTTCGAACCATAAATCGGAATTAGTCCTTTAGTAACTCAAAAAGACAAAACACATGAAAATAAGTTCGTTAATCACTAGAATTAAGGTTTTCTACAATAGTGCTAAATTAGTGAAATTAGAAATTTAAGTTACGGCACTTAACCTTAAATTTTAATTTACTCGGTCCTGTTCGATGCAGTTATAACTTTCTTATAACACACTAGTATTTCTATCCGAAGACTTATATCGATAATTGGAGACTTCATTATGAAAATAGACAACACTACATTCTATGGCATAGTAAAGTATTCCATTTTCAATATGCAGAATGCGAACTATTTAATTTAGACATAATGAAATAAAGAATATAATGTCTCCCACATATGAATTCATTATACGAATAATTCTTTATTACTCATTACATGTCTTGGAATCTTTAGATGTTTGCCTAAGATAATCACACACATCACATGTATATCAATGGGACATAAATAAAATAAAAAATTCATAATATAGAATTTATTAATAACAAATAGATAATAAATAATCCTATAAATATTGTTTATAATATCAAAATAATAAACTACTTTATAAGATATTATTCCAACAATGCCTTAGAAACTACTATGTACCTGCTAAATAGAGTTCCTTCTAAGTCAGTACCTAAGACACCATTTGAGCTATGGAAAGGACATAAACCTAGTTTGTATCACATCCATATTTAGGGTTGTGCAGCATACGTGCTGAAAGGGAAAACGACTAAGTTGGAATCAAGATCTGAATTGTGTCTATATGTAGGTTACCCAAAAGGAACAAGAGGGTATTATTTCTATAGTACTGAAGAAAAGTGTTTGTGAGTACAAATGCTACTTTCTTGGAAGAAAACTATATGAAATATTTCAAGCCCAAAAGTAAGTTAGTTCTTGAAGAATTAACTGATGATGTTATCAGCCAATCTATAAAAGATAAGATAGAGAAAGCACTTAGAAAAGATAAATCACTTGAAACTCAACAAACATCGGATCCTCATCGTAGTGGGAGAGTTGTGAGACAACCTAAAAGATACATGGGAATAGGAGAGTCTTGTGACCAAGAATCTGATCCTTATACCTACAATGAGGCAATGGATGATATTGATAAAGATCTCTGGCAAAAGGCAATGGAATTCGAAATAGAGTCCACGTACTCTAATAAAGTTTGGAAACTTGTAGATCCACTTAAAGAGATAAAATCCATTGGGTATAAATGGGTCTATAAAAGAAAGAGGGGAGTAGACAGGAAAGTGGAGACTTTCAAGGCAAGGTTAGCTGTAAAGGGTTATACACAGAAGCAAGGTATCGACTATGAAGAAACTTTCTCTCCTATAGCTATGATCAAGTCTATTCACATACTCTTATCCATCGCTGCATCTCTTGATTATGAGATATGACAAATGGACGTCAAGACTGCATTCCTAAATGGTAATCTTGATGAATGTATCTATATGATACAACCAGAGGGATTCGTTGAAAAGGGACCAGAAAGAATAGTTTATAAACTTAAGAAATCTATTTATGGACTCAAGAAAGCGTCCAAATCTTGGATTAAGTCTTATAGTTTTGAACGAAATATAGATGAACCTTGTGTCTATAAAAGAATTTAGGATAATAAAGTGATTTTTCTGGTACTGTATATTGATGATATTCTTATCATTGGGAATGATGTTGGATCATCATCATCAGTGAAAGTCTGGTTAGCACCACAGTTTGATATGAAGGACTTAAAAGAAGCTTGCTATGTTCTAGGAATACAGATTCTGCGAGACAGAAAGAACAAACGCATAGCTTTATCACAAGGTTCATACATAGACAAAATACTGGTTCGGTTTGCAATGCAGAACTCCAAGAAAAGTTTAACACCTTTTCGTAAAGGAATTACTTTGTCTAATGAGAATTCTCCTAAGACAGATGAAGAGAAAGAACAGATGAAAAATGTTCCTTATGCTTCGGCAGTGGGAAGTCTCATGTATGCCATGGATTGCTCAAGACCATATATTTTTTATGCTGTTGGGATTGTAAGTCGTTACCAATCCAATACAGGACCTGAACATTAGGGTGCAGTCAAGCATATTCTAAAGTATTTTCGGAGAACTAGAAATTATATGCTTGTATATTCTGGAGAAGATCTAACACCTGTTGGATATACTGATTCGGATTTTCAATCTGATAAAGACTCTAGAAAATCAAGCTCTGGTTCAGTCTTTACCCTTAGTGGTGGAGCTATTATATGGAGGAGTATTAAGAAATCTTGTGTTGCGGATTCAATCATGGAGGCTGGATATGTAGCAGCTTCTGAAGCAGCTAAAGAGGTGGTCTGGCTTCAAAATTTCCTTATGGATCTCGAGGTAGTACCTGGAGCACAGCAACCTATAATAGTCACATGTGATAACAGTAGCAGTTGCTAACTCTAGAGAGCCCAGATGCCACAAGAGGGGAAAACACATAGAAAGGAAATATCATGTGCTCAGAGAAATTGTTCAAAGAGGAGACATGATAGTGAGTAAGATCGCGTCTGCAGAGAACCTTGCTGATCCTTTTACCAAATCTTTGGCTACCAAAGTATTTCAGGACTACCTAGAAGGAATAGGACTACGTGACATGTCACATCTGCTTTAAAGGCCAAGTGGGAGATTGTTGGAATAATGTCCTATAAAGCCGTTTATTATTTTGACATTATGAACAAAATTATTGGATTATTTGTTATCTATTTGTTATTAATAAATTCCATGTTATGAATTTCTATTTCATTTATGTCCCATTGATATACATGTGATGTGTATGTTTATTTTATGCAAACATCTAAAAGATTCTGAGACATGTAATGAGTAATAAAGAATTATTCCTATGATAAGTTCATATGTGGGAGACATTATATTCTTTATTTCATTATGTCTAAATTAAATTTTTCACATTCTGCATATTGAAGATGGAATACTTTACTATGCCATAGAATGTAGTATTGTTTATTGATTAATGAAGTCTCTAATTATCGAAGTGAGTCTTCAGATAGAAACACTAGTGTGCTATAAGAAAGTTATAACATAATCGAACAAAACCTAGTGAATTAGAATTTGAGGTTAAGCACTGTAACTCAAATTTTTAATTTCACTAATCTAGTACTATTGTAGAAAACCTTAATACTAGTGATTAAAGAACTTACTTTCATGTGTTTTGTCTTTTTGAGTTACTAAAGGACTAGTTTTATTTTATGGTTCGAATTCTGGTATCTTAGAAGATAAGGTGTATGAAATATGTAGAACGTTTTTCATAATGGACGCCAATCATATAATATCACTTTAAGTTTTTTCAAGTACTTGGATAATATAAACTAGGGCCCTGGTATTCACAATGTGGATTTGACTGTGATCGTATAAGCAGATACAAACACCATAGTCAACTACTATCCATTAGATGAAAAATGGCAACTCAAAGATAAATATGTACTAGAGGGGTAATACGGTAATTTTACCTTCTTAATACAGCATTGCATTGGGGGTACGTCTACAGGTATAGTATATACTAAATGGATCAAGCTAATTATTTGATAATAAGCTTCACAGAAAATAAATGATATTTAGTCCAAGAGTTTAATATTGGGCCTATAGTGGTATTCCCCAATATTAATGGACAATGCCCAATCATAATTAAGAGTTAATTATGACTGTGGGTATATGGTCTATTAGAGCTTGGACTTTATGGATCCATCTGGTCCCCTGTCTAGCTCAAATTAAAGTCCAATAATTATTTGATGATTAGTTGAGCTCAACAAGCCCAATAAGCCTATTAGGGTTTACTAATCTCTCTATAGTTAAGAGAAAAGTTCTCTAGCTAATAATTACGAGAACTACACGTGAGACACCCCTTGAGAAGAGAGTGTCAAAGGAAAAAAAGAGAGAGGAAGAGCAGAGAAAAATCGGCTAACACTAGAGTTCACCATCCTTGATATTTCGGCCATCTCAGAGAAATTGGTACAAGAAGATTGTCTTCTTGTTCGTCTGCTGATCCCTTTGTTAGGAATTGAGAAAGTGACCACCCACCGGATCAATCAAATGGCTTTAGAGAATAGACGAGAAAACAAAAAGGTGGTGAAGCGAATCCGAATATTATTCGTGTCTAGATCAAGAGTTGATTTATGTTAGATCACGATATGAAATATTTTATAAAATAAAAATTTTAAACAACTAATTTTGCTGCATTTCTAGATTTTACAAGACTATGGTGTTCTTGAAAATGATTTTACGAAAATATTTTTCGGAATTTTATTCCAGTAAAAACTAGCAAAGTTTTCTATGCCATAGTCAATAAACGTTTTCTTTTAAAACGAAACGAAATTATCTTGACTTGAAAACCTTTTTAAAATAATAAATTTTTGATCAAAAGATATAATCTCATTTGTTCAAAATTTCAAATTGAACATTTGAAAGAGTAAAAGAAAAACTCAATAACTTTAATCACATATTTGACAAAAATTAAGCGTACTATATTTCTAGCAAGACATTCTCAAAGATAGGCAAATTATTGTTAGTCTTTGAACTCTTTGATACTCATTCTTATTTGAAACCAAAAGATGCAATTTTCTTGATGGAGCATGAAAAGCTTGTATGTCCATCTTGATTACAAAAATTGCGTACATATTTTGAGTCTCTACTAGATGTTACTTTGACAAAATAATTTTTAAGACACTTTTGTTTTATGAAAGGTTTGTATCCTATACCTCCTTTGTCAAAAACACATCTTTATCCACAAAGCATTAAATCAAAATTCTTCTTTCCATTAGTGAACTTATGGATAGTGTTGGTTAAGTCTAAAACTCTTTCTTTTAAAGAAGCATTTTCATTTTTCAAAGATACACATATGTCACAAGTCAAGATAACTTCCTTTTTTTTTGAAAATTTCTCAAGTTCTTTTGATAAAAGAGATAATTTCTTCTTGAAAGCACTATTTTTCAAAATAAACAATTTGTAATTATCATGCAATTCATTAAAATCATCAAGTAGCTTATTATATGATTACTCTTCTACATCACTTTTATTATCAAAATCATTACTATCATCACTATCATCAAGAAAATCATCATTGGGGTCAAGCAATTTTACCTCATCATCAATTGCCATGAAGCACACGTTGCCAATCTCCTCTTGAATTTCTTCATTTAATTCACCATTGCCATTATCAACCCATGTGGCCTTCATTTCCTTTTCTTCTTCTCCATTTTGATTTTTGCTCTTGATCATCATGATCTCACGAGAAATGAGAATTGGATAAGTTCTTCAAAAGGAACATTAGTGACGTCTTTCTCTTCTTGGATAGCAACCACTTCTTTTTGATATACTTTTGTTAAGGTTTTTAGAACCTGTGTTACCATTTCGGTATTGTTATAAGTTTTCCCAAGAGCATGAAGATCATTAGTGATGTTAGTAAATCTAATAAATATTTGAGTAATATATTCATCACTTTCTATTTCAAATAACTCATAGTTATGCATAAGCATACTAATTTTATTTTCCTTAATTTGACCTATGTTTTCATATGAACTTTCAAGCATTTTCCACATTTCATGTGCACTAGTAGCCATTTGTACACTATTATAAATATTTACATCTAGACTACATAACAAACAATGCAAAGGATATCTAATCCTAGAAAACATGATTTTGTCAAAATCATCATATTCATCCAATTCCTTTTCAACAAGTTTATCATCAATTAATTTTTTAAAAATATATAGACCTTGAACAACAATATTCAATAAATTTAAAAAATTTAAGCATTTTAATTTTCCAAATATTGTAGTCAATACCATTGAAAAATGGTGGTCTAGTTGAAAATTCCTCATTTGAATGATTTTGAAAATTGTTTGGGTATGCCATCTCAAGATGGGTAAGTCTCTAACAAAAATACCAAACACGTAACAATAATACCAAAAAAATAAAGCACACCAAATATCAAACATACAATTAAATAGTTTACAATAAAGTAAAAAGTGTAGGGATAGAGAAAATACAAACTCGGTTTTTACGAGGTTCGACAAACACGACGGTTTGCCTAAGTCCCCGGTCCTCGGCAACTTGCTTCGAGCTTTCCACTATCGGATCAAGGTTATGGGCTTGACCGACCCATTTACAAATGGAGTGGTTTCTTCGTAGGCACACCCTAGCCTTTACAATAGTCTTGACTCTGGTTCTATCACGCCTAACCTCAGAATGTTTAAACTCTAGTATCAATCTCACCTATACTAGGTTGTTTAGACAATGGTACCAACCTCACCAACTCGCGGGTTGTCTAGACTCTGGTGATAACCTCACCTACACTCGGGTTGTTTAGACTCTGGTGATAACCTCACCTAAATTAGGTTGTTTAGACTCCGGTGGCAACCTCACCTATATCCGGATTGTTTAGACAATGGTGCCAATCTTACGAATTCACGGGTTGTTTTGACTCTGGTGACAACCTCACCTACACTTGGGCTATTTAGAATTCGTTGGCAACCTCATCTAAATCGGGTTATTTAGACTCTGGTTGCAATCTCACCTATACACGAGTTATTTATGACTCCGGTGCCAACCTCACCTTATACTTAATTGTTTTTTAATAATCAAGAGTGATCACACTCATGAACTCTCCTCACAAAAGTAATGAATACAGCTTTGGCTTAAGAGATTTGAGAACAATGCACAATAGATGCTCTAAGATTGGCTCAAATAGATTTGAAAGTTAAAGTTGAGTAAAAGAGAGCTTTTTCACTTAGAAACTAATTGGGTATCAATTTAGGTTCGCATTCTATGTTTCTAAGTCATCAAACTTAAAAACTAGCTGTTTTCAACTGTTGAAAAAATGCTGTCAAAATTTTGGTCCACCAGAAATAATTTTGGTCGATCAAAAATACTAGCCATTGTAGTCTGACACAATAGTTCAGCTCCAACGGTCATTTTTAGCCCTTTTTTCGGTCGACTAACTCTGGTCGACTAAAATGGGTCAGAAACCAATAAATGGTTTCTTTGATCCAAACTTTCGTCATTTTTAAAACTTTATTTTTCTAAATAATTTTAACATTAAAAAAATAACTTTTTGAGGATATTTTGTCTAGATTAAAAATGATATTTATTTTCAAACTTCTAAAATAAAATAACCATTTTAACCTTAAGAGAGTTTGAAAATTCTATTGAAAGTATTTAAAATTTCTTTAGAAAATATGAGCCAATACAAAGAGAATTTATGTGCAATAAACTAAATCAAATATAAGACTAAATATGAAATATACCCCATCTAAACATAGTCTTGTATCTTAATTGTCTATCTTCAAGCTTGATTCTAATAAGTTCAATATGCATCAATCTTCAAGCTTGATTCCTTGATTAACTTGATCTAGAACTTCAAAACCATTTCATTACACACTCAAATTAAATCATTAGTACTAAATCAAATGCTTGTTATCTTTAAAATAAGAGTGAGTAAGATTGAAACCTTAATTTCTCAATACTAAAGTCTATTCCTAAGTCTTGGAAATCAGTTTTTACAAAATTATATGTCATTTTGGGTCATTTTTGTACCCAGGAACTGGCATTCATATTTTGATGATTTTGATCAGTTTTCAATGCAAGTTATTGGCTACAATGTATGTCAAATGACTTGTATACTTTTGAGTCATTTTGTGATTAAGTTTCTTGATTTTTGTGAAAGTTGTGATTTTAGTCTTATGGTCATTTTTCTTTAAGCATTTTACTTTGTAGTGATCATTTTAGTAATAAAATTCATATAAGGTCTTCTGCACACTTTGTCACAGAGGATACTGACCATTTTCACTATCTTTTTAGTCAGACACAAGGTAAGTAAAGATTTATTTTAACTGCATCACAAGGACATTAGTAAATACGAGATATTTTTCTACATGCTTATGTGTATTATATTAATTATATGATATTCATATGGTTATTGTAAAGTTCACGAAAGACATAAGCATGGCATGATCATTTAAGCATAATTTTCAAGGAAGTGAAGTTTTCCACGCATTGGATTCAAATTAGTATTATTGTACTAATTTTACGAGATATATTTTAAGTTCATCATTTAGTCTGTCTGAGTTGGGGTGATATAGATTGCACAGGCATCTTCCTTGCACAGATGGGCATAGCCTACAGTGTAACATCCTCTATGTTAAGAATGATTAAAGATATTATTTTGTGAAATTTTCCCATAACAAGGCCGATTAAGACCTATTAACTAATTTTTTTAATACATAAATTTTATATAATAAAAACATGGAGAAGTTAATTAATTTCTAACTTAAAAGCACGACCACATTAAAATTATTTTTCATAAACACTCCATTTATTCACAACATAATTATACAAAACAACTTCCAAAATATCAAAATATTTTCCTTTTTACCACGGTCAGGCCATATTTATATTGCACACTGACTAGTCTACTCATCACTGGCTAACCTTATTCTTTCCTTTACCTACAGTACGAAGTAACTACATAAGCAAAATACTTAGTAAGACAGGACAAACATTACACCAAACTTCAAAATAGGCAAACTATACAAAACTTAACACGACATCCACAATGCACAATAAAGCTATAAAAACAAGCATAACAAGTATACCAATAATAACACAGTGATAAGTCCTAAACCCTTTTTATTTTCTTATTCCATATTGGGTGACTCATCACAAGCATCATCAATCTAGCTCAACAGTGACTCGTCACAAGCATCACTGGAGTATATATGTAACAACTCATCACATGCATCACTAAATGTGCACATAATGACTTATCACAAGCTTCGTTACCTTAACTCCATTGTGCATGTAACGACTCATCACAAGTATTGTTACCTTAATTCTGTTAGTGACTCATCACAAGCATCACTAAATGTGCATGTAATGACTCATCACAAGTATCGTTACCATAATTCTGTTGTACATGTAACGACTCATCACAAGCATCGTTACCCATAACGACTCATCACAAGCATCATTACCTTAATTCCGTTGTGTACGTAATGACTCATTACATGCATCGTTACCTTAACTCCGTTAGTGACTCATCACAAGCATCACTAAATGTGTGTGGTGCCCAAGATTCTCACATGCATACTAAGCCAATAATAAACATGTTCCAATTACATATTAGGCATCTAGAAGTCATTAATATCCATTTCATAGTAATATGCTCATTCATTATGTTATGTGCATTTACACATATATTATTACACTAATGCTTGTCGAAGTGTCCCGATGCAGTGTAAAGGTCCAATACCTCAAAGAGAGAGCTCGGTGTGCTAAATGAACAAGGAATATATTTATGAAAGCAATGTCGGCTCCAGGTAAGCACGAGGTGGCATTCACGACACTGATTTGTGTTTAATTACTCGAAGCTAGCTTAGATTCAGCTTAATCACGTAATGCCATTTTTGTGCATTCTATTAATTGGGTAATTATACTATGTTTGCATTATTAATTAGAGTCTAATTGAATTTCTTTTATGTTTAATAATTGGTTATGGGGCTAGGTTCCACCAGATTATAATAAGATTGGCCATATAGGATTATAAGTCAAAGTATGACTAGATTTCACTTTCTAAGCTAGGTTTCACCATTTTGGTCTACACTTGGGTGTATAGGATTGAACAGCAATGTGATGAGTATGCTAAGGATGTTTTAGAGCTTGACACATGGAAAATAAGGAGCAAAATACCTAAAATACCCCTTAGAATTTAAGTTATGCCATTTCTTAATCATTAAGTATTACTTTTAGACCAAATCTGGCCATTTCTTTTCACTTTCTCTCCAGCTATGACCTGAGCCTCTCCAATACTTTTTTAAACTTCTCTCAACTTCCCTTAACCATCTCCAAGAGTTTCCAAGTAGTAGAACTCAAGTTGGAGCTCTAGAAAGCAAGATATATCAAAACTAGTCAAGGTAGTTCTACTAATTCTTCTTTCTAGGTCTTTCCCTATAATTTCGATTCTCTACTTGTTCCCACTTAAATATTGGTTTCTTCAGGTCCTCTCAAGTTCAAAAATCTATTTCTAAGCATTGGGAATCAGTTTGGTGGAGATAGAAGGCAAGAAGTCTAGTAAAAGCTCAAACTGGTCAAAGTAAGGTCTAAGTTGGACTTTGAATTTGTAGTGAATTTCCTTTATTTCAGCTCTTAAACCTAAGCTATTATTTGATGAATAATGGTCCTAGGAACCCTTATATATTGCTGGAAATATAAAATTTAAGTGGAGGATTAAAGTTAGACCTAAGCCTCAAAGTTTGCTATTTATGGAATTAAGTATTTTTATGTGTAGTAGATTAAGTTTTCTACATTCATAATCTGATTTCCTAAACTTGGAGTGTATATTTTATTGATTCTATTATTTATTACACTCATTTGGTGGCTGATTCTGATGACACACAAGTGTAAAAGTGTTTTAAACTTGTTTAAACCGAAAAAAGAGTTCAAGTGCACTTAGATTATTCTAAGTGATCCTCTTTGATGTGTATATGTGGGAATTTGATTGTTAATTATTATTGCAAATTTAAAACTATGATTTTAATCATCTGGAAATGTCTTCAAATAGGGGAGGTGCTGTCCAAATATTTTTAAAATGAAATGGCACCATTTAGGAGCAAATGGACTAGTTTTACAAAATTATGTGCCATTTTGGATCATTTTTGTGCTAATAAACTAGCATTCATATTTTAATACTTCTGAACAGTTTTTCAATGCTAGTTATTGACTGCCAAGTACCTTAAGTGATTTATATGCTTCTGAGTCATTTTAAGATCAAGTTTCCTGATTTGGTGAAAGTTCTGATTTCGGTCTTGTTCGAGTATCTTGATGCATTCTTTTGACAAAATGTGCATTTTAAATAACAGTAATTAATGACAGGTAATTAGTACACCAATCTCTAGAGAATATTGGCCCTTTTCACAATTCATTTCTGTTCAGGACACAAGGTAAGTATAGACTTATAACTGCGTCACAAGAACTACATAGAGGATGTCATTATGTAAAACTTACTTATTCTTATGAAATGGCATGTGCATGGTACATCTTGCATGCAAATTAAGAATTTTATTACAAGGTATTTGAAAGTGAATACTATTGTACCAATTTTATAAGATAAGTTTTAAGTGCAATTACTAGTCTATCGCAGCTGGGTACGTAAGTCTGTTGATGCAGACTCTCCCATTGAAGCGAGACTTGCGGATCTTATGATGTATCTCGTTTAAGTAGGACAATATTAATGCAGTGTGGGATGCCCTTTGATGAGGGAAGGAGTTTTCAAAAAACTCACACAATAGTGGCACCTTATTTTTACTCTTGTCCAGAATTTCCACCCAATGTTATCATGGCCTATCGACTTACGGAACTAGCAATGTACTAAAGGGCTCAACTATGAATATTTTTTTTAAAGAAAATGTATGGACTGAAATGTTTAAGAAAGAAAAGTGTACAATGTGAACTTTATAAGATTTTAAAACATACATGAGCATGCATAGTTTTTACTTACTGAGCTTTAGCTCATTTTAATCTTGTGATGCAAATGAGGAGGCACACTTTAGTATTGAGTAGCTGGTTATTTGACCTGCCTTTTGTCGCCATGATCATACAGATGTAGACGAGCTTGACCTGTGGGCGATATTTTTGTTTTGAGATATTTTGGTATAATGTAAATACTACTGTTGATAGCAAAATAGATAGGTGAAAATCTCTTTTGATTGTACATTTTATAAAGATACTTTTAACAAGAAATGCCATGCAGTTGCTTTTGTTTAAAGGATTTGGAAAGTTCAAATTTGCCCACCTTTTTATAAAACTAAAGATAATGTTTAAGAAAGAATAATACTTCATAGTTTGGCTATATAGGACAATATAGTTAAACTAGGGGGCGTTACAATATTGGTATCAGAGCAAAGGTTTAATCGTTTCTGAAGACTGTCTACATGGGTATGATCATATGACAAGAAGCTCAGTCAACCAGTAAGTTTTAAGTTCTTGTGTTTGTATTAAATTTGAGGCCATATGTTATGATATGTTGTGTCTTTATTATTGGCTATTATGCTTGGATGTAATTGAAAAGGCAACTGTATAAAGAATTATACCACGGGCTAAGGGTCAAACTAATAAGTGAGTGGACGATAGGAGGGATACTATTGAAATTGAGAACAACAAGGATGCCGTGAGAAATAGATTGACAGAGTTGGTTGAGACACTAGCAAGACAATTAGAAAGGCTTGTAGAAAGGGAGGAAAGACATAGAGATCAACCACCACCACAGGCCGCAGCTAGACAAGAAAATTATGAACCAGCTTGTGAGAGGTTTAGAAAGAATAAGCCTCCAGCTTTTAAGGGTGAAACTGATCCATTATTGGCAGAAGAGCGGATTCGGAGTATTGAGTGTATCTTCGATTACATTAAAATCACTGATAAGGAAAAGGTTTCATATGCCATCTTTATGTTCCAAATGGATGCTAGACTATGATGCCCAAGATTCTCACAAGCATAATAAGCCAATAATAAATATGTTCATATTGCATAATAGACATATCATAAAATTAGTGTCAATTTCATGGTAAATTGCTTAAGCTGATTGTTAAATGCTTTCGATATGTATTATTGTACTAATGTACTAATATTTGTTGAAGTGCTCCTATGCAGTGTAAAGGCTCAATACCCTTAAAGAGAGAGCTTGGTGTGTGAGAGGAACAAAAAATACATTCATGAATAGTAATACTATATGCGCATGCATTCAAATCATGTCTGTTGATAACTTGGTCAAATAGTAGTTTTTCAGTAAAATACATTTTTTACGCTTTTCGGAGCTAAATTCACTGTACATTTAACACATCAAATAGCTTTAATCTAATGTTTAGGACTCATTTATAGCATTTTATTTTTTGGCCCCAGGTAAGCACGAGGTGGCAGTCATTGTACTGAACTGTGTTTAATTACACTAAGCTAGCTTAGATTTAGCTTAATCGCATAATGTCAATTTTGTGCATTCTAATAATTAGGTATTTGTACTATGTTTGCATTATTAATCGGAGTCTAATTGACTTATTTTTATGTTTAATAATTGGTTATGGGGCTAGGTTCCACCAGATTACAATAAGATTGGCCATATGGGATTATAGCTCAAAGTATGACTAGTTTTCACCTTCTAAGCTAGGTTTCAACATTTTGGCCTACACTTGGGTGTATGGGATTGACCAGTAACCTGGTGAGTATGCTAAGGATGTTTTAGAGCTGGATACATGGAAAGTAAGGTGTAAAATTCTCAAAATACCCCTTAGAACTTAAGTTATGCCATTTCTTAGTCATTAAGTATCACTCTTAGACCAAATCTTGTCACTTTCTTTCTCTTTCTGTCCACCCATGACCTGAAGCTCTCTAACTCTTTTTTATACTTCTCTCAACTCCCCTTATCCATATCTAAGAGTTTCCAAGTAATAGAACTCAATTTGGAGCTCAAGAAAGCAAGATAGGTCCAAACTAGTCAAGGTAATTCTACTAATTCTCCTTCCTAGGTTTTGTTTTTTTATTTCAATTCTCCATTTGATACACTTAAATAATGATTCTTCTAGGTCTTCTTGAGTCCTAAGATCAATTTTTAAACATTAGAAATCAGTTTTGTGGAAGAAGAAGGCAAGAGCTTCAACAAAGGTTCAAACTAGTCAAGGTGAGGTTTTTGTAGAATTTAGAATTAGTAATTTATTTTTATTGCTTTAGCTCTTAAATCAAAACTTTTATTTGATGAATAAAGGTCCTAGAGAACCTTACATATGGCTGGAAATGAAGAATTTAAGTGGAGGATTAAAGTTAGACTTAAACCCCCAAAGTTTGCTACTTGTAGATTCAAGTGTTTTTAAGTGTTTCTATTATTAAAATAAGTTCTCCATACTTGTAATCTGATTTTATAAAATTGAAATGTATATTGTTGATCCCATTATGTAAATATATTTGTTTTGTTGCTGTTTGTGACAATAGAAAAGTCTAAAAGTCGTTTTAAAATTTGTCTAAAACGAAAGGAATTCGAGTATACCTAGGTTGCTCTAAATGATCCTCTTTGAGTTGTATATGTGAGAATTGGCTTGTTAATTATTATTGCAGGTCTTAAACCATAATTTTAATCATGTGAGGATATCCTAAAAATAGGGGAGGTGCTGTTCAAATATTTTTAAAACCAAACGGTACCATTTAGAAGTAAATGGACTAGTTTTTATGAAAGTAGGTGACATTTTGGCTCATTTTGTGATTAGGCTTCCTTATTTTTTAAAAGTTGTGATTCGGTCTTGTGCTTGTTTTCTTTAAGTATTTTATATTGTAGTGATCATCTTAGTAACAAAGTTGACATCAGGTCTTCCACACACCTTGCCACAGAGGATACTGACACTTTCTACTATCTTTTCTACTGGACACAAGGTAAGTAAATATTTATTTTGACTGCATCACAAAAACAGTAGTAGATACAAGATGTTTTCCTGCATGCTTATGTGTATTATATTAATTATATATTTTTCATATGGTTGTCGTAAAGTTTACGAAAGACATAAGCATGACATGATTATTTAAGCATGATTTTCAAAGAAGTGAAGTTTTCCATGCATTGGATTTAAAGTAGTACAATTATACTGATTTTACGAAATATGTTTTAAGTACATTGTTTAGTCTGTCTGCATTGGGTAAGTATGGTTTGCACAGCCATCCTTCCCACATAGTTGGGCATGGCTTACTGACTGCCAGGACTGAGCATTGTACTATGAGATTTATTAGGTGCATTACCTAGTCAGTCTGTGTTGGGTAGGTATGGTTCGCATTAGCCTTGTGTTTCCTTCCCGCATAGGTGGACACGGCCTACCGACTGCCTCGACTTTGTAGTGTACTCAAGGGCCCTGTAAAGAATGTTTACTAAGAAAAATGCATTCAAATGAAAAGTTATAAAAGAAAGAGTACAATAGAAATTTCAGTAAAGTTTATGCATAACACGTTCACGAGCATGCATGATCTTTACTTACTGAGTATTAGTTCATTTAGTTCCTGTGATGCAAGTGAGGAGATATACGATGTATAGAGTTGCTGCTTGGCTAGCACACTTTCTTGTCGCCATGAACATATAGATGTAGACAAACTTGACTTGTAGGCGGTGTTTCCTTTTTATTTTGTTATTCTGGTGTGTTGTAAATATTACTGCTGATGGCAAGATAAACTGGTAAGGAGTGTTTGGTTGTATATTTTGTAACAACACTTTCAAAAAGTAATACCGCGCAGTTTCTTTTATTTTAGAGCTTGAAAAGTTTAAATTTGGCCCATCTTTTTGCAAAACTAAAAATATGGTTTATAAAAGAATAATACTTTCTAGTTTGACCTACATAGTCATGTGGTTAAGCTAGGAGGTGTTATATAGACACTTGTGGGATTCTGTGAAGTCCATCACTGATATTAACAGGCTTACTTGGGAGCAGTTTAAGGAAATATTCTACCGAAAATATTTCAGCAATGCACATAGGATGATGAAGGCTGCTGAGTTTGTTAATTTGAAATATGGAATGTCTATTAGTGATTACATAAAGAAATTTGAAGAGTTATCTCGATTTACTCCATACATGGTGAGTAGAAATGAGCTAAAAGTAAACTAATTCCTTCAAGGGCTCAAGGAAAAAATATATAGGGATGTTAAAATACTTGCTCATAAAGATATGCCATATGCTGAGGTTGTAGACAAAGCTCTTGAAGCAGAAGAGGCCGAGCTAAGGATTATAAGAGCTCAGAAAATTCGCAGGAATATAAATATGGCAAGGAGAAATACAACCTTTGGAGGAGGATCTCAACCAGGGGCTAGTGAAAATAAAAGAAAGTGGCAACAGAATCAAAGAGAAAGACAAGAGCCCCAGAAACGCTATGCAACAGGCCAACAGACACAATCAGCTACTACTCATAGGACTGTTTGTCCTAATTGTTGGAAGACTCATCGTGGAGAGTGTTTAATAGGTTCTGGTGCTAGCTTCTTATATAGAAAGTCAGGTCACTTTGCAAAGAATTATCCAAAAACTTCAAAGGAGCAAAAGAAAGTCCCAGCTCGTGTGTATACGATGACCGAAGAAGATGCTGAGGTGAACCGATCTATTGTAGCAGGTGAGATTCTTATTTCTGGTATTTCTATTCATGTATTAATAGACTCAGGGGTTACACATTCATTTGTGTCACCAGTATTTGTGAGAAAATTGGGCAAAACAACAGAATACTTGAATTTCAAATATTGTGTGGCCATTCCATCAGGGGAAGCTTTATGTTCTGAACAAGTTCTCAAGGTATGTCCAATATAAATAGCTGACAAAGACTTGTGTTTAGATTTGATAATATTGGATATGCAAGATTTTGAAGTTATTTTGGGTATGGATTGGTTATTTAAATATCATGTTACTATTGATTGCTATAAGAAGATGGTAGTATTTTAGCCACCAAGTATAGAGAAGTTCACTTTTATTGGTACTAGTGGGAACTCAATGATTCCAATCATTTCCTCAGTAAAAGCAAGGAAGTTACTAGAGAAGGGATGCATGAGCTACTTGGCAAACATAATGGATACTAGAGAAGTTTTAAAAGTGATGCCTAAGGAGGTACCTGTAGTTAATGAATTCCTTGATGTATTTCCTAAAGATTTGCCTGGGATACCACTGAATGGAGAGATAGAGTTTGTTATTAACTTATTGCCCGGTACAGCTCCTATCTCCAAAGCACCTTATCGAATAGCTCCAGCAGAATTAAAGGAATTAAAGGTACAGTTGCAAGAGTTGTTGGACAAGAGTTTTATTCTCCCAAGCTTTTCACCATGGGGTGCTCCGGTTTTGTTTGTAAAGAAAAAAAATGGTACTATGAGGCTTTGCATTGATTATAGAGAGCTGAATAAGGTCACAATCAAAAACAAGTATCCCCTTCCTAGAATTGATGATTTGTTTGATCAATTGCAAGGAGCTTCTGTGTTTTCGAAGATTGATTTAAGGTCAGAATACCACCAGTTAAAAATTAAGGAGGAAGATATTCCAAAAAACAGCTTTCAGAACGAGATAGGGGCACTATGAGTTTTTAGTGATGCCCTTTGGATTAATTAATGCTCCAGATGCTTTCATGGACATGATGAATAGAGTGTTCAAAGATTTTTTAGATAAATTCGTCATAGTTTTCATCGATGATATTCTGATTTACTCACGCTCAAGAAAGGAGCATATGGAACATTTGAGGACTATTTTGAGAATTCTCAAGGTAAAGCAGTTGCATGTTAAGTTTAAAAAGTGCGAATTCTGGTTAGAGAAAGTTATTATCCTTGGTCATGTTGTTTCTGAAAATGGTATTTTTATAGATCCAATAAAAGTTGAGACTGTGAGTAATTGGCCAAGACCTACAAACGTTTCTGAGATTCTAGCTTCTTGGGATTAGCTGGTTATTATAGACATTTTGTTGAAGGGTTCTCGAAGTTGGCTTCTCCATTGATTCATTTAACAAGGAAGAATGTGAAGTTTCAATGAAACGATAATTGTGAAAAGAGTTTTGAGGAATTGAAGTATCGTTTAGTAACAGCTCCTATACTTTCAATACCATCTGGATCAGGAGGATTTGTTGTTTACAGTGATGCCTCAAAGAATGGTCTAGGATGTGTTCTGATACAAAATGGCAAAGTCATTGCTTATGCCTCTGGGCAGTTGAAGGAATATGAAAAGAAGTATCCTACTCATGATTTAGAGCTAGCAGTAGTTGTCTTTGCACTAAAAATTTGGAGACACTATCTTTATGGGAAGAAATGTGAGATCTATACAGATCACAAGAGTCTTAAGTACTTCTTTACCCAAAAGAAACTGAATATGAGACAAAGAAGATGGCTTGAACTGGTGAAAGATTATGACTGTGAGATTAACTATCATCCAGGAAAAGCCAATGTGGTTACTGATGCTCTAAGCCAGAAATCATTGGATGCTATGTCTGTTGAGTATGTCGATGTAAAGCATCTCTTAATGGATTTACATAAGTTAGAGTTAGAGATTGTGCCTACAGGTTTAACAGAAAAATTAGCAGCTCTTACTCTGCAACCAATAATTCTAGAGAGTGTCAAACAAGGCTAGAATATGGATCCTCATTTGATGAATTTAAAGAGTAAGATAGAATCCAGAAAGGAGATGGCCTTCCAAATTTCTAGTGATGGTGTAACCAGATATGGTGTGTGTCTGGTGGAATTGTTATGAATGAGATATTGATGGAAGCTCATACCACTCTCTACTCTGTACATCTTGGTACTAGAAAGATGTATAGAGACTTAAAGATGCATTACTGGTGGCCTGATATGAAGAAAGATGTGGTTGAGTTTATAGAACAGTGTCTCACGTGTCAGCAAGTTAAAGCTGAACATCAAAGACCCGCTAGAAAATTAAAGCCTTTGAACATTTACCCTAATGGAAATGGGAAGAGATTGCTATGGATCTTGTTGTTGGACTTCCTAAGACAACTAAGGGACATGGTGCTATTTGGATGATTGTGGATAGATATACCAAATCAGCTCATTTCCTTCTGGTTAGATTAACCTATAACTTGGACCAGTTTGCTCGGTTATATGTTCAGGAGATTGTGAGACTATACGGTATTCCAAAAGTTATCATTTCTGACCGAGATTCTAGATTTACTTCAAAATTTTGAAGGAATGTTCAGAAGGCAATGGGTACAAAATTGGCATTTAGTACAGCTTTTCATCCTCAAACTGATAGACAATCAGAGAGAACTATATAGACCCTTGAAGATATGCTCAAAGCTTGTGTGTTAGTTTTTCATGGATTTCGGTGCAAATACTTGCCACTTATAGAATTTGCTTACAATAATAGTTACTAAGCTCCCATTGAAATGCTCCCATACGAAGCATTGTATGGAAGAAAGTGTAGATCTTCTATTCATTGGGATGAGATCGGAGAGAGAAAATTTCTTGGTCCAGAATTGATAAGAGAGACAAATGAGGCAACAGAAAAGATTCGAAAAAAGATATTAGCTGCTCAAAGCAGATAGAAATATTATTCAGATCCTTAAAGAAGAAAACTAAAATTCAACGTTGGAGATAAAGTATTCTTGAAGGTTGCTTCCATAAAAGGAATAATGAGGTTTAAGAAGAAAGGAACACTAAGTCCCAGATATGTAGGTCCTTTTGACATACTCGACAAAGTTGGAGATGTTGCCTACAGACTCGCTTTGCCACCTTCATTATCAAATGTACACAATGTATTTCATGTCTCTATGTTAAGAAGGTACATTTCAAATCCTTCGTATGTTTTGAATTATAAGCAATTGGAGCTAAGTTAAGACATGAGTTACGAGGAGCATCCAGTGAAGATTTTGGATAAAAAAGAAAAGGAACTTAGAGACAAGAAAATCCCTTTGGTCAAAGTACTGCGGAAGAACCATAAAGTGGAAGAAGCCACAAGAAAAAGAGAAGAAGAGATGAAAACTAAGTATCCACACTTATTCGGATAAGTAAATTTCGAGGACGAAATTTTATAAGGAGGGGAGAATTGTGGTGCCCAAGATTCTCACATGCATACTAAGCCAATAATAAATATGTTCCAATTGCATATTAGGCATCTAGAAGTCATTAATATCCATTTCATAGTAATATGCTCATTCATTATGTTACATGTATTTACATACATGTTATTACACTAATGCTTATCGAAGTGTCCCGATGTAGTGTAAAGGTTCAATACCCTCAGAGAGAGAGCTCGGTGCGCTAAATGAATGAAGAATATATTTATGAAAGCAATACTACGTACACATACATTAAGATCATACTTGTTGATAACTTGGTCAAACAGTAGTTTTTCGGTAAAATGCAATTTTCATGTATTTCGGAGCTACATTCACTGTATGTTTAACGCGTCAAATAGCTTTAATTCAATGTCTAGCACTTATTTATATTATTTTATTTTTCGGTTCCAGGTAAGCACAAGGTGGCATTCAGGACACTGATTTGTGTTTTATTGCTCTAAGCTAGCATAAATTTAGTTTAATCGCGTAATGCCATTTTTGTGCATTCTATTAATTGAAAAATTATACTATGTTTGCATTGTTAATTGGAGTCTAATTGACTTTCTTTTTATGTTTCATGATTGGTTATGGGGCTATGTTCCATCAGATTACAATAAGAATTGTCATATAGGATCATAAGTCAAAGTATGACTGGATTTCACTTTCTAAGCTAGGTTTCACTATTTTGGTCTATACTTGGGTGTATAGGATTGACCAGCAACATGGTGGGTATGCTAAGGATGTTTTAGAGCTTGATAAATAGAAAGTAAGGAGCAAAATATCTAAAATACCCCTTAGAATTTAAGTTGTGCCATTTCTTAGTCATTAAGTATCACTTTTAGACCAAATCTGGTCATTTCTTTCCTCTTTCTCTCCAGCCACGACCTGAGCCTCTCCAACACCTATTTACACTTCTCTCAACTTTCCTTAACTATCTCCAAGAGTTTCCAAGTGGTAGAACTCAAGTTGGAGCTCTAGAAAGCATGATAGATCAAAACTAGTCAAGGTAGTTCTACTAATTCATCTTTCTAGGTCTTTCCCTATAATTTTAATTCTCTACTTGTTTCTACTTAAATATTGGTTTCTTCAGGTCCTCTTAAGTTCAAAAATCTATTTCTAAGCCTTGGGAATCAGTTTGGTAGAGACAGAAGGCAAGAAGTCTAGCAAAGACTCAAACTAGTCAAGGTAAGGTTTAAGTGGAATTTTGAATTTGTAGTGAATTTTTTTTATTTCAGCTCTTAAAACTAAGCTATTATTTGATGAATAATGGTCCTAGTAACCTTTATATATTGTTTGAAATATAAAATTTAAGTGGATACTTAAAGTTAGACCTAAGCCCCAAAGTTTGCTATTTATGGAATTAAGTGTTTTTATGTGTAGTAGATTAAGTTTTCTATATTTATAATATGATTTCCTAAACTTGGAGTGTATATTTTATTGATACTATTGTTTATTACACTCACTTGGTGGATGGCTCTGATGACACACAAGTGTAAAAGTGGTTTTAAACTTGTTTAAACTGAAAAAGAATTCAAGTGCACTTAGATTGTTCTAAGTGATCCTCTTTGATATGTATATGTGGGAATTAGATTGTTAATTGTTATTGCAGGTTTAAAACCATGATTTTAATCATGTGGGAATATCCTAAAATCGGGGAGGTACTGTCCAAATATTTTAAAAAATAATATAGCACCATTTAGTAGCAAATGGACTAGTTTTACAAAATTATGCGCCATTTTGGATCATTTTTGTGCTAATGAACTAGCATTCATATTTTAATACTTTTGAACAGTTTTTCAATGCTAGTTGTTGACTGCCAAGTACCTTAAGTGATTTATATACTTCTGAGTCATTTTAAGATCAAGTTTCCTGATTTGGTGAAAGTTCTGATTTCGGTCTTATTCGAGTATCTTGATGCATTCTTTTGGCAAAATGTGCATTTTGAATAACAGTAATTCATGACAAGTGATTAGTACACAAATCTCTAGAGGATATTGACCTTTTTCCATAATTCATTTCTTTTCAGGACACAAGGTAAGTAAAGACTTACAACTGCGTCACAAGAACTACATAGAAGATGTCATTATGTAAAACTTACTTATTCTTGAAAGTTATGAAATGGCATGTGCATGGCGCGTCTTGCATGCAAATTAAGAATTTTATTACAAGGTATTTGAAAGTGAGTACCATTGTACCAATTTTATAAGATCAGTTTTAAGTGCAATTGCTAGTCTGTCAGAGCTGGGTAGGTAAGTCTGTTGATGCAGACTCTCCCGTTGAAGCGGGACTTGCGGATCTTATGATTTGTCTCGTTGAAGCGGGACAATATTAGTGCGGTGTGGGATGCCCTTTGATGAGGGAAGGAGTTTTCAAAAATCTCACACGATGATCGCACTTTATTCTTACTTTTGGCCAGAGTTTTCACCTAATGTTATCACGGCCTATCAACTTACGGGACTAGCAATGTACTAAGGGGCCGAACTATGAATCTTTTCTTTTTAAAGAAAATCTATGGACTGAAATGTTTTAGAAAGAAAAGTATACAATGGGAACATTATGAGATTTTAAAGCATACATGAGCATGCATAGTTTTTACTTACTGAGCTTTAGCTTATTTTAGTCTTGTGATGCAGACGAGGAGGCACACTTTAGTATTAAGTAGTTGGTTGCCTGGCTTGCCTTTTGTCGCCATGATCATACAGATGTGGACGAGCTTGACCTGTGAGTGACATTTTTATTTTGAGATATTTTGGTGCAATATAAATACTACTGCTGATGGCAAAATAGACGGGTGAAAATCTCTTTTGATTGTACATTTTATAAAGACACTTTTAACAAGAAGTGCTATGTAGTTGCTTTTGTTTAAAGGGTTTGGAAAGTTCAAATTTGCCCACTTTTTTATAAAACTAAAGATAATGTTTAAGAAAGAATAATACTCCATAGTTTGGCTATATAGGACAATATGGTTAAACTAGGGGGTGTTACAATGTGCACATAACGATTCACCACATGTATCAATTGGTAAGTGCATATATGTGTATTTACATAAGTACTTTACTATGTACTAACACAACATCTTAGCAATACAAAATCAACTTAGCACGTATAATAAACAAAGTATAATAAATATATTTCTAGCACAAACTTTTGCACCATTAGTTACTCAATGCTGTAGATAAATAACTGTACTTACCTAGAAAATGGTGTACCTTAAGCCTTAGTAAAGTAGTTCACACCAAAATCTCACGCACAACCGTTCCTACTATAACACAGTACAGTGACAAGATTAATTGGAGCTTTCCCCTAATTCCAAGTTTCCACTTAATCTTAATATTAGCACTACTATAATTAAATACCTAACTTATCTCAGCCTTAAATATAAAATACAACATGGTTTAAGACATTACTTTCAAATATGATGTTTGAGATGTACCAGAGGTTGAAATACGGTCAAACTTCAGTGAAAAACACTTAAAATGATCACTTTCTAGATCTAGAAAAGTTTGGTCAACCAACCCTAATCGACCAAAATAACCCCGGAAGCCAACCCCTATTCAACGAGTTGATTAAGTCATTAGAAATAGATTCTAGCCGACTAAAATAAATGCTGGTCGACCAGAAATAGCTCTAGAGATGAGACTCTGTTTTGCTGATAGCAACCAAAATGCGTCTTCGAAAATTTATAGAAAATTCAATTTTTAACTGAATTTTACAAATAAGGTCAATTTGGAAAGAACTAAATGTCTACTACGACATACTAAAATTTCAGCTCATTTGGATAAGTTTAAGAGTACGAAATAGCCCAAATACAGAGACGGCTTAGTAAAAAACTAGAAATTCTAGATTCCGAATTTTTGCGAAAACTCCAAATCAAATTATCCAAGAATCTTCAAGTATTGTAACACCAGTGCCTCAGAAATCCTTAACTTGAAACATGCAATAGAAATTCTCACATTTGTTTTTTGTGCTCGTGACAAACGAAATACAGAAAGGAAGACGAGAGAGAAAGAGAGAGAGAGAGAGAGTGTGAAGAGGAGAGCAAAATTATGGCTACGACAGGTGGACCAGCTTCAACATATTAGGCAATAGATAGGTGTCAAACAATTGTATAAACAGGTGGACTTCTATACACGCGTGGTGAGGAGTTGAGATAACTCATGTCTCAAATTTTGTAGCCTAGCCCCTAATATGACTATTATTACTATTTTACCTTTAAAGGTTTATAATTTGGACCTTTTTCTTTAAATCTTCTCAAGCACTAGACTTTCAAAACAACCCCACAATTTAAATTGCCAAAAAACTAAGCTCCAATTAAATCTATATAACAATAAATTCACGAAATTAACCTCGTAAATTGTGTGCGTAAGATTAACAATATATATATATACAATCTTTATTATATTTATCATTCCAAATTAAAGTACACAAAAGAAAAATACAATAAAGTTGATCACAAAATTAGGGGATTACATACGGACTGCCGGAACTAAACATTGTACTATGAGATATGTGAGGTACATTACTTAGTCGGCTTGCATTAGATAGGTATGGTTCGCATTGGCCATATGTTTCTAGTGCGCGTTGCTTTTTGCAGTATGTAATATGATTTAGTGTGGGCACAAAGTGAATAATCGCAAGTAAACAGTGTCATAACAAGTAATAAAGTGGGAAGTGGATTGTCGTACCACAGGGGTTGTTATTTCCACTTGTACTAATTACTATAATATTTGTGACTTAATTTTATCTAAGCTAACACACTTTCAATTAAAAGAGATAATAAAGAAAACAGATAAATGCAAATAGCAATTAAACAATTAATCAAAAATTAAGAAAATAATAAATGCTAAAAGAAATAAATGAAAATTAAATGACCACAAGGTACTAATTAAGGAAGAAACCAAAGTTAACTAGTCTAGAGGGTTAATTTCACCAAGCTATTCCATATGCCTTTCAATTCCACTTAATTTTTATTCAATATTTGTTGATTTGTAAGCTAGAACCTAGATTGTACCTACTCACTCTCTCAAGTGCTAAATAGATATTATCCCAAATTCTCTATCTCAATATCTCTATTCAAAATCAAGAATAAAAGGGATTCATTAGGCTCAAGATTCTATTAAGAGATGCTTCATAAACTCTCAAGATTCTCTCAAACTCTATTGAGTCTGTGTTGTGTTATCTTTGGTCTAAAATCCAGAAATCCTCTTCTCAAGTGTCAATTTTAAGATACCCATTCATTTAATTAGAGGCAAATTGATTGAAAGCATCAATAACAAAGTAACACAAACAAATCATGTGAAACATCATAGAAAATTCATTAGAATCAAGACATAGGTGCAAGCAAGGTTTATATCAATCCTCTAGATACAAAATTAGTTCATAGTTGAAATCCATAAAAACAAACTAAAAATTGTTGACATCATAAAGAAAAGAGAAGGAAGAACTCTATTATTTTGATGAGAATCCCTAAAGTTGTCTTCCTCCTTCTTCCTTCTTGATCTTCCCTTCCCTTGATTCCTCCTTTGTGCCACCCCTTTTGAAGCATAAAAAGTCCCCAAATATCTCTTGGGATTCGTCCTATATAGTCCTATGGCAGCTAGGGCATCAAAAGAGGTAAGAAAAGGGCATAAAAATGCTGATGTGGCAGGCCGGGAGTGCCATAGTGCTGTATAACAAGCGCCGCGGTGCTCATTCAAAGTAAATACGCTGCACAGCAGTGGTGCCGTGGTGCCACTTGATTGGCACCCCAGTGTCACTTTTTTTCTGGCACGGTACTGCGGTGCTCCAAAAGCAGCACCGTCGGTTTTACCCAAATTTTTCCTGCTTTCTTTTTTTTAGCGTCCTCTTCCAAGCTTCCTCTTCCAAGCACCGTAGCGCTTCCATGCGGCACCTAGGTGCCATAGTTTCTATTTTTAAGCTTCCAAAAGGTTCTTTAGCACTCCCATAAGCACTCTAAGGTTCCATTAACCAACAAAACTTAAAAATATCTAAATAAACCAAATAAAACTAATAAAAAATCTTGGAAACTTAGCAAAAATCAAGCTTAATAACAACCAAGCAGTGAATAAAATTCACTTAACAGTTTCCTTCCCATATAGGTGGACACGGCCTACCGACTACCGCGACTTTGTAGTGCACTCAAGGGCCCTATTATAAAGAATGTTTTCTAAGAAAAGTCCATCAAAATGAAAAGTTATGAAAGAAAGTGTACAACAGGAATTTGCATAAAGTTTATGCATGAAACACGTTCACGAGCATACATAATCTTCACTTACCAAGGAATAGCTCATTTAGTTCCTGAGATGCAGGTGAGGAGACATATGATGTATAGAGTTACTGGTTGCCTAGCACACTTTCTTATCACTATGATCATATAGATATAGACGAGCTTGACCTGTGGGCAAATTTTTGTATTTCGATCATTTAATCTGATGTAAATATACTGCTGATGACAAGATAAACTAATACGGACTTTTTAGTTGTACATTTTTGAAAAGAAACTTTCGAGAAGTAATGTCACACAACTTCTTTTATTTTAGAGTTTGAAAAGTTTAAATTTACCCACTTTTTTGCAAAACTAAAGTTATGGCCTATAAAAGAATAATACTTCCTAATTTGACCTATATAGTGATATAGTTAAACTAGGGGATGTTACATAGGCAAGCAAGCAAGCACCTTAGCCTTCGACCTTCATCTCTGTCACCCACACTCGTCATCTCTCTCAGCTAGACCCAGACCCAGCTCTACCTCTCCTGCTCGCTTAGTCGCTCATCCATCCTCTCACTCGTTTGTTCACCTGTCATCTCACTCGCACACTCACCCACCGTCTCACTCGCTCGCTCACTATTAGGAAAAAAATCACCTTCCCACTAGCTTACTATATATGTGAACAGTACTTTCAGAAATAAATACAGGAATAAAGTAAAACAACAAGATACAAATTTACGTGGTTCACCTAACTTGGGCTACGTCCACAGAATTGCTACAAATCTTTTACTATAGGGAGAAAATTTATACAGTGTTTACAAACACTCACTCACAACCTTGATCCCAAATACATCCAAGCACTTTCTCACAAGTTTTCTCTCACTCACACCATATACCTTTACTCTTTGAATTCTCTTCTTACACAAAGAAACTCCACTCTCTTTGATAGGAGAAACAAAGATAAAAGAAGGGATTTAATTAGAAGAGAGAATTTGAAATACTTCTAATTTTTGGGATGCTTAGATGGAGTTGTGAAGGGGTCTATTTATAGGCCAAAGTCCTTCCCCTTTATACGGTTGGTAGCCTATAATGACTGCCCATTATCAACAAAAATGGGCTGACAAATTTGGTGTTGAATTGTCAAGCCAACAATGTTGACTATCCACAAAGGTGGCTACCCATTCTTTTTTACCTCAATAATCTCCTACTTGAAGACTTGATTTCTATCATGTCTTCATACACGATCAATGTAGTAGCTCATCTCATATCATATATTGCTATCACTGCCTTCATTGATAATCATACTCTACCATATAAGTATATCACCTAGAATTGACGAATTCTAAGAATTTTACCTCGGCTCATGTCGAAAGAACCTTGCTGATGATTATAGTGTTGACTCCCATGTTTGACCTTTTTGAAAGTCCATCAGCCATTGACATCATTCACCACACACCTTGCATTAATACCAAACCAATGCTCGTGCACAAACTTTTGAATCCTGAATTTGCCGTTACTACACATCATCTTTCATGGCAATTTTAGAATTCAACGGCATTGCCATGAGGATGTACATCTTCTTATCACATAGTATCTTCTATGCCTCCATTACAGAAGGCAATATTAGTAGCTTCATCAGACTTGGAGCATTCAGCCGAATTCGCTCCACCTTTTGGGCAATTTCTTTTTATATGCCTGCCTGTCAGCACGTCCAGCAGACAGTATTCTTTTTGTTGAAGTTTTTTTTTCTTTTTATCGACTATCAATGTTGAACTTTCAGATGATGCATTACTTCCACCATTGCTCAGTCATATTTCTTTAGAAAAGAGTTTGCTTGTCACTTCTTAAAAAATCACGGTCTCCTTCCTATATATCAAAATTGGCTTCATATGCTCATAGGAAGACGGAAGAGACCAAATGAGTCACAATGCTTTGTTCTCGTCATCAGTCTTAAATCCAATAGCCTCCAATTCAGAAATGACGCTATTTTGGACACTTAAATGATCTGATATTATTGTACCTTCACTCATACGTAGTATATGAAACTGCTCCTTCAAGTAAACCCGATTTGAGACTCATTTCGCCCAATATAATTCTCCGAGCTTTTCCCAGAGTTTCTTAGCTATAGATATTCTAAGCACATTTGCCGGAATATTTTTTACCAAGCACATTTGTATTACACTTGTAGCTCTATCGTCTAAATCTTCCCAGTCCTTGTCACTAATCTTGGCTTTTTGAGAAATATCTCTTCCCTTCAAAATCTTGTGCAGACTAGATTGAATTAACAAATTCTTGACTTGAACTTACTACAAGCCAAAGTTGATGTTGCCATCAAATTTCTCTAGATCAGCTCAGATCAGAGTTGCATACTTGATTCCTAACATTGCTTTGCACTTTCTTGCTTAAGAAACCCGCCAAAAAAAATCCGTAGAGGGTTCAAATGCTCCCACTTGATCATAACCTCCTTACATAAAACTTTTTAGACTACCACCAAGCCCTATTGCGCTGAAGAACCGACCACAGCCTGTCGCTCTGATACTAATTATTAGGAAAAAATCACCTTTCCACTGACTTATTATATATATGAACAATACTTTTAGAAATAAACACAGGAATAAAGTAACACAACAAGATACATTATGTGATTCACCCAACTTAGGCTACGTCCACGGAATTACTATAGATCGTTCACTATAGGGAGAAAATTTACACAGTGTTTACAAACACTCACTCACAAACTTGATCCAAAATATACCCAAGCACTTTCTCATAAGTATTCTCCCACTCACACCTTACGCCGTCACTTTTTAAAATCTCCTCTTACACAAAGAAACTCTACTCTCTTTAGGAGAAACAAAGAGAAAAGAAAGGATTTAATTAGAAGAGAGAACTTCAAATTCTTCTAATTTTTGGGATGCTTTGATGGAGTTGTAAAGGGATTTATTTATAGGCCAAAGCCCTTTCCCTTCACATGGTTGGTAGCCTACAATGGTTGCCCATTGTCAATAAAAATAGGCTAGCAAATTTAGTGTTGAATTGTCAAGCTAACAATATTGACTTTCGACAAACGTGACTGCCCATTCTTTTTGACCTCAATAGCTCACCTGTTGTCTCGCTCGCTCGCTCAACCACCCAGTCACCCTCAGTCTCTCTCGTTGCCTCTCTCGCTCAGTCACTCTCAAGCACTCTGTCTCTTAGCATCTCTCTCGTACAGAGCTCTAACTCACTTAGTCGCTCTCTTGCGAAGAGCTCGAGCCCTCGTCCCTCAGCTGCACTCTCTCTCTCAATAGCTCTTGTCCCTCAGCTGCACTTTTTCTCGCTCTCTCTCTCATCATTTCTCTACCAAAGAGCTCAAACTCTCGGAGACTCGGTCAGTCGTTCTCCCCTCTTTACTCACCTAGCTCGGGTTATCAACATACAGAATAGAGAGATTTTTTTTTTTTTGGGCTCCGAGACAGAGGAAAATTGACTAATTTGTGAGTGTTAGTTAATATAATTTTTTTTTGCTTGTATCTGTGTGCAACTTTTGTTGTACTTAAGAGTTCAAGATTTGGGGATTTTAACACTAATTGTTGATTTGTATTTATGATTATAGATTATATACCAATGTTGCCAACACATCATAAGGCTATCGACTCTTCAATCTCAGGTTTCTTTCAATCTCATGTTTAAATTTTAATTATAATCTTAGATTCCCGCTCCCCTTGGTCTGGATAATAAAATTTGTTCTTTATTCTATGTTCTTGATTACTTGATTTTCGTTTTTGGTTCTATCTTGGTGTGTATTTGATCTATGTTTGATAGATGAAGATGGCTTGTATTTATGTTAACTATTAAATGAGGTTAAATGGACTAATTAGTCTAATTTTTAGGAGGCTAAACAAACTAAATGAGCTAATTTTATGTTATTGCAATTACTGACAATGCTATTTTGGTTTTGTTTATAGTATGTGATCATGTTTAAATTTTATGTTTGTTAGATGGAGGATAGTAGCACTATGACACCTTCTGTAAAAAATCCCACCCAATTGGCCAATACCCTCGATTCAACTAGTGGTTGTAAGAGTAAGCCCCCTTTGCCTCCTAACACCAAACAAGAAAAAAAGAAAGTTAGGTACGTATCAGAAGTTTGGGATCATTTTACCAGAAATGAGGATGACCCTACTGACCCTAGGGCTATGTGCAATTATTGTGCTAAAGATTATGCCAGTGATAGTAGGAGAAATAGGACTAACACTCTTTGGAACCATTTGAATAATTAGTGTAAGAAATATCCCTTTAAATTGGAGGATAAGAAGCAAAAAATATTGTCTTCTCAAAAGAAAGATGATGAAAGTGTTGGTGGTAGCAATCTTATAGCTATGGGATTTAGTCAAGTAGCTTGTAGGGTTGCATATACAAAAATGATTGTCATTGATGAGTTGCCCTTTAGGTTTATGGAGCAAGAGGGATTTAGAATATTTTGTAGCATTGCATATCCAAAGTTTGATCCTCCGTCGCAGATTACAATTGCTAGAGATATCATTAATCTTTATAATGACGAAAAGAAAAAGTTGAAGTCTCACTTTATAAAGAGTTCACAAGGACTGTCTCTTACCACTGACACATGGACTTCTATTCAGAATGTCAATTATATGGTGTTAACAGCTCACTTTATAGATTCAGAATGGAAGATGCAAAAGAGGATTTTGAATTTTTGTCAAATTCTTAATCATAAGAGAGTGACAATAGGCAAAACAATTGAGGCATCCTTGAAACAATGGGGTATTGATAAGGTATTTACAATCACAGTTGATAATTCTCTAACAATGGGGCTATTAGTCACATAATGAAGAGATTGCAAATTTGGAAGAGTGCCATTTGTGAGAGTATTTACAGGTGAGATGTTCAGCTCATATCCTAAACTTGATAGTGCAAGATAGATTGAATGAGTTGGACAATTCTATTGCAGTAGTCTGTAATGCTGTTAGGTATGTTAGAGCTTTTCTTTCAAGGTTGGTTAGATTCAAAAGATGTGTGAAGAATACTTGTAAGGAGGAAAAGGCTCTTGTTTGCTTGGATGTGCCAACTAGGTGGAACTCCACTTATTTAATGTTGGAGCATGCACTAGATTTGTTGATGCTTTTAAGTTGTTGAAAGAGGGGGATAGTTTTTAATTACAATACTTTTGTGAGGAAGATAGGCATGGGAAAAAACCTTTGGAGCTACAATGAGTAAATATTGGGAGAATTGTAGCAAATTTTGCAAGTTTTTGAAGACTTTTTATGAAGCTACTTTAAAGTTTAGCACATCCTTCTATGTTACTTCAAATATTTATTTTTATGAGCTTTTAATAGCGTGAAACTAATCAAATGGTGTTCAAGATAGGATTCAATCTTGACGAATATGGCTACTAGGATGAAGGTAAAATTTGAGAAGTATTGGTGTAACGTTGAAAGACAAAATATTCTTCTTTATGTGGTGGTGGTCCTTGATCTTAGGCACAAACTGAAATATGCACATTTTTATTTGAAAAAGCACTATAGTGAGGAAGAGGTTAAGATTATCATGGCTGCCATCAAAAGTTGCATAACAAAGTTAGTGAATCACTATGCAGTAAATGAGTTCAAAGCACAACAAAGTGACAATACTTAAGGTGGTGGGTCATCTTCTCAAGTGAAAATAAGTGTGACAGATTCTGATGATGAGGATTCTTTCGACATGGAATTTGAGTTTGATAAAGAATGTGCTGAAGATAAGTCATTTGACTTGAAAAATGAGTTTGATAGATATCCTGTTGAACGTGTTGAGGATGGGTGGAATCCAAATTTTGACATCTTGGAATGGTGGAAAGTGACCACATCAAGGTTTTCTGTTCTTGGTGCAATTACTTGAGATGTTCTTGCCATCCAAGTTTCAATAGTAGCTTCAGAGTCTGGTTTTAGCATTAGAGGTAGGGTGCTTGATTATTTTCAGAGCTCGTTGAGTCTAACGATGGTTGAAGTTTTGATTTGTTGCCAAAATTGGTTGAGATCCAAATCCTTACCATCGGACATGGCTCCAGTTTTGAAAGAGATTGTAACTTATGAAAGTGTTGAACCAGGTTATAATTTCTTTACATATTAAGTGTGTTTGTTATTTTGTATTAATTATTAACTTCATTATAGTTGTCTAACTTCATATAAATATTTTCGTTTCGTAGAGNNTAACTTGTACTACTATTAAGTTATCTTAGACTTATGGTTTGTAATTTGTTTGTTATTTATTTTAAGATATCCTAGACATTGGATTTCGATTGGGTTGTAATTTTTTACGATTAATAATTTAGATAATGGTTTATAATAATTTTTTGTTTAATTTTTGGACTTTCGATTTGGTTATAAAAGATGTGTTATATTTCTTTTTTTTTCGTTAAAAAAAAAAAAGTAATTTTTTTTAAAAAAAATAAAGCTTAAATAATGAAGGTCCAATCTGTCAAAATCCAAACCCGTCATTATAAAAACCCAAAACTCAAATGATAGAAACCAGCCAAACTGTATAGAAACCACCTAGACCGCACCACAATGCGTAGGTACAGTTTGGCTGATTTTGATCAGCTATGACAGACCGCACTATCTAGTGATCTAACAAAACCGCACACGCTATTTGATCAGCACAAACAACATGTGGGTGGTTCAGATCGGCCAAACTGGATCATGAACACCCTTATTTAATCACGTTAGGATAGTTTCATATTTAGCTAAGGATTTGTTGAAACCCTAATCATGTAATCAATACTTTTGCTATGTGATCCTATGAATTCCATTCAATATATTGAGGTTGTCATAATTTCCTGTGTTTAATCTCTACTATAATACATGTTTGTTATTTGGGTGGCCAAATAGATGTTATATATGGATTATAGATAACTAGAATTACTGTTTGAGTATTTGTTAAGCATGATTCTAGGTAACCGTTCTTAATTAATTGATATCATTTTACTATATTAATTAGTAAGGAAACCTTGGCATAAATTAAGATGATCTATATTTATAGATTCTTAGTATATTGAATTAAACCTTGGTGTTTAACGCTCTTATTAAATTGTGTTTTTGCCAATAGTTTAATAGGAAGAGTTATGGTATTTGCTAATTGAATTAGAAAGTAATAGGCTAGTGCTGCGTTTGTGAATTAGTCTAGGTTAATAGCCTCAAGGAAGGTTAAGGTAGGATTCTCATAGTTAAGAATGATGATTAGGCAGTGGTGGATACATATTCTTAGTTAAAGTTTAGTTATTTGGTTCTTGCTACTTTTATTTTGTTTTATGTGTTTATTCTTATTGAATTAAAGACAAATTTATTTTTAATAGAAGGCCTCAAACACTAAACTTATCAAAAATATAACTGTAATAAAATAAACATATACTAAATAATCAAAACTGCGTCGTTTTCACATGAAAAAAAAAAAAGGAAAAAAAAAGACCTAAAACTAAAACTAAAACAAAAATAGAATAAAAAGAGTACATTTTAAAATAGGTAAATTAATTGCTTTCTTTAATTTAAACAGTATTTCTTTTTTATGATCAACACAAAAATATTTGTACTTTTTTTTTTTCAAATTTAGGTTTTGTCCTTCTAATTTTAAAGTGTGTATATATATACTACCAAAACAAGGTAGTTTTGATAATTTGGTTCAAGTTTCTTTGATGACATGTCTAAATTGGTACGCTTTAGTGTTTAAGTCATTTAAAAAGAGTACATTTTCCTTTAATAATTTTTTGTTTACCTATTTCATGATTACATAGGGGTAATTTGATAATAATTAAACTCTAAAAGTTTTAATAATAGAAAGAGATATTTGTAAAAAAATACCTTCATGTTTAGATGTTCTGCAATTTAAACTTTGAAGTTTAGATTCTGTAAAATAATACCCTGAGATTACGAATTTCTGAAAATTAATACCCTATGTTGATTTTTAACTGATAAAATACAATAATATCCTCAAAATTAAGATGAATAATATGGATTATTCTAGTTTTAATTGAGAATATTATTGTTTTTTCGTTCCTAAAATTGGTCAAAAAATCTGTCCTGGGTATTAATTTTCAGAAATTCTTAATCTCAGGATATTATTTCACAGAGTTCGAACTTCAGAGTTTAAATTGCAGAATACCCAAACTTCAGAGTATTTTTTGCAGTTATCCCTAATAGAAAATATAATTTTAAGGATTCTTTTGATATTTTTTGATATGTAGGAATTGTCTTGAAAATTTGTCAAAATACGAGGCTTTTAAGATAATTTTCTATTGAAGTCACTCGTTTTTTCGGGGGGCCACCTTTAAAATACTGAAAATAGCTGCCCTCAAAGTAAGCATCTTGGCAATTGTGCGGACCTTGCGTCTCTTGTCCCATTAAAAGCCCACTAACTTTTTGACAAGTTATATCACACTTTTGACTGAAGACAAGTTATATCACACATGCATGCATCTTGGCAATTGTGCGGACCTTATGTCTCTTGTCCCGTTAAAGCCCACTAAAACAACTTTTTGACGAGTTATATCACACCTTTTTTTTTAGATAACTCGTTTGGTTAGAGGTTAGGGAGGTTAGATTAGCGAGGGTGTGGTTTGCACCCACCACCCAATGCTCTTCTATGAGGAGACTTTGTCACACGAGTTGAAGCTCGTGGGTAGTTATATCACACTTTTGACTCAGGCCAAGTTATATCACACATACATGCAATACGTGCGAATTTTCATGACTCAAAAAAAAAATAAACAGATAAATAAATAAAACGACAGGATGTCACTAAAGGTTTTAATTGTAACAATTAAGTCCATAAAGACAAAGTAGGTATGAGCACTCATTATTTAGGATCTCGAGCATAAGGTCAAGTCATACCGTGGTAAGTATAACAGTCTATTATCCTTAATGAGGTAGAATGAGAATTAGGTAGTAGTAAATATTTTTTTTTTAATTTGTAATAAGTAGAAGTCATTAGTTAAGTTCCACTTTTTTTTTTAAAAAAAAGTCCATGAACTATTTTATTTGAAATAATTTATTTTTGAATTGTCTAAATTATAATATGCTATTAAATTTTTGACCAAAAATACATTTAAGTAGTCCATTGTAGTATCTAAAAGTGTATTTAAGCAGGGAAAAAAAACTAAATAAAGGGATTTAAAGAAAAGAAAAGATGAATTATTTACATTTTTTAAGTTTTTTAAAGCTGCAAATTTAGAAAAAATTTCTGTGATTGTTCATTTTTATACTTAAAATTCTCAAGTTACTTTTCTAATATACTTTCAAAACAATACCACACGCTTCTTACGTATACTTTTAGTCAAAAATCTAACAAGAAGTTGCAATTTAGACAATCCAAAAATTAAATTGCTTCAAATTAGAAAATTTAGAATCTTAATTGTCATAACTAAAGCTTTGAGGACCAAATTGACCCAAGTTGGATAGTTGAGGGGCTATTTGTGCTATTAATCAAAAAAAAGGACAATTATATCAATATGTTATTATTAAGAGTAGGAGTTCTAGCAACTAATGATGTTAACTATGTTAGGGTTTATGTCCTAAAAGTATGTATATTTTGGATATTTGTTGAATTAATAAAATAACATTTTTTTTATTGGAATTTGTGCATAATTTATGTCTTTAAATATAAAAAAAATTTATTTTATTAATGTGATCACAAATTTAATATATATAAGTGTTACATGCATGAGGATTAAATTTATATATAATAAATTAAACATAGTCCCTAATAATAAATTAAATTTTGAGATCTTTAATTTAATATTATTAGTATGCTCCATTAACACTGAGAATATAATAATTTTATCTAGACTATTACTGTGTTGACATTACAATGGACGTATTTTATCTAATTTGATTAGATATGACAGGACCAGACATGATTTGAATCTCACATAAATTCAACTGATTTTTGAGATTAACATAATGTTATCAGATGATCATATATGAATCAAACTTAATCCTGAGTAGTTATAGACTCATGTTTATAATATTATGTTCTTTATCATATTTATTAAAGTTTGTTTTCTAAACAAACCAAAACACTTGTATCTTGGAAGCATAATAAGATAAATAGTTGGAAATATATCTTATAGATATGGAATCCATTCATTTCATTAGGAAGCTAAAAAGATGATTCCCTTAATATATTAATTCATGACTTGAGCAGTTTGAGTACTTAATTTATAATAGACTTATAAATTAATTGTTCATAGGAGAATCAAAGGAATATAAGATAAAGATGTAATTTGAGAGGTAAACGGAATAATATCCTAACTTCGGTTATAAATCGTCTATGAAATATTAAACTATATATAATAATTAAATAGATGAAGTACAAACATAAGCATACCACATATTACAATAGATATCTTATATACCACGACCAAAATTTTATATACTAAAAAAAAATTCATGAACAAAAAAAAAATGCCTCCAAAAATAAGCATACTGTATACCACAACAAATATTTTATATACTACGACCAAAACTTTATATATCACAGCAAAAATCTTATATATCAGAACCAAAAATTTATATACTAAACAGAAGAAATTTTACGAATAAAAACAAGCACGTCGTATACCACATCAAATATCTTATAAATCATGACGAAAATTTTATATACAAAAAAAAAATTCATGAACCAAAAATAAAACCTCCAAAAACAAGTATATTATATACTACAGCAGATATTCTTTATAATACAACAAACAGTTTATATACCACAAAGAATTTTATATACCAAGAAAATTTCATGATTCGAAAATAATACCTCCAAAAATAAGTATACCATATACCACAATAGATATTCTATATACCACGACCAAAAGTTTATAAACCACAGTAGAAATCTTATATACCATGACCAGAATTTTATATAGTAAAAAATATTTAATGAACTGAAATAATACCTCCAAAAACAAGTGTACTATATACAACAACAGATATTCTATATATCACGACTAAAAGTTTATATACTACAATAAAAATCTTTTATACCACGACCAGAATTTTAAATAGTAAACTAAAAAAAATTCCAAAAAATAAAAAATTACTAGAAAAGTTATATAAAACTATAGAAATCAACAATTATCACTAGCAAAAACAAGATCAAAGCTATAATAGCAACACAAATTAGCAAGAAAATCCCTAAAATCAAAATCCACAAATATAAAACATAAATAAAATAAGAAATTCATCCCCTCAATTCAAATCTCTCATCACCTCCCATAAACAGCTGTAAATTTAAAGCCCGCACTAAAGCTAGTCATGAACACTCAATCTCTTTTCTTCAGCCTCTTCTTTGCCTTTATGTATTCTAGTACATACCACAGGTTGCTCGCCGACATGCTTCTGAGTTGGTGCAATGTCATCCATCCGATTCTATACCATACAAATTCAAATTCAGGTTCAACCCGATCCTGTCGGTCACTGCATTCCCTCTGCTGTGGATACATAAATGGATCAACCCCGGTACGAAAGTCGATCACCAGAGGCTTCGTCTAATTAATTGTGGGCAAAACTAGAAGTCAGCTGAAGGTTTTGAAAGAATGGGATATTTACCTCTTAAATTTTAAAAGGGACATCTACTTAAAACATTTTAAAAAATTTGGATATATGCCTAATTTTCCCTAATCTCAGCTGCATAAAACTATATTTAGTGTAAATGAGTGTTATTTTCAATACGAAAACTGTTGTACCAGCGAAAGCACAAATACCAAATTTGTTAGACAAACGCCAAATTAAGCGGATTTATGACAAAATATAAATAACAGAAAATCACAAGTGACACAAGGATTTATCGTGGTTCAGCTATAAAATATAGCCTACATCCACGTCGGAGACGGCGAAGAATTCCACTATAACCAAAGGAGATTACAAAAGTCTGATAAAATTTCCTCACACCCAAATCCCAAATACACCCAAATCTCTTTCTCTCATAAAAGCAACCAAGACTGCAAAGAAGATGCTTTGCTAACAATCTTAATGCCAATATCAAAAGGAACTAACAAAATAAACAAGCTACAAAGAAAACTAAACTCAAAAGCTTATTTATACCAAAATTCCTACAAACTAAAAGAGAAGAATTTGTATATTGAGAGACTAAATACAAAATGGCTACCTTCTAGACTTTGTATGGCTACTGCTATTTTTTTTCTTCACGTTCATATATATATATATGCTAAAGAATTGACCAAAAAATCACAAAAAGGAAACTACCCTTATTGCATTAGGCTTGGGCCCAAAACTTAGAAAGGCTTAATTAAAGCCATATTCCGAACAATCTCCACCTTGGCGCAAAATTAAGCCAAGTTCAAAATAATAAAACATCTTCGCCATCTCCTCCAAAACCCCAAAGGGCTAATCACAATCTGCAACACCAAATAAGTCCAAGCAGTGCTTGAACTTCCAAATAGCACCTGACTCGGTCACTATATTTGTCGCAGCTAACACAAAAGAAACTAACTCTGCAAAACCAAACCAATGAGGCAAACCCCTCTCTCTACTAACAACAAACAAAGTAGTAGAACCAAAAATTTTGACAGAAGTTTCAACTGGAAGCTCCACCTGCTTACAAATACCGGGATCTTTATCTGCAAATACCAACTCTCCTATACCAAATAGGATGGCCAACTCATCAAATTCAAGAACTCTTCTAACTAACAAACTTGGTGACAATGGCTCAATAAACCACAACCAAAAGTTGTTCACTTCAAACTCAAATCCATAAAAGATTGTTTTCAATCGCTCGAGTTTACCATCATTCACAAGAGCATAAGCAGGACAACCAAATAATATCAAATCAAAGATAGCAGAATTACCAAGCCATACCTCAAACAGAGTCTTCAAACAAAATATAGTTGATGGAGATCTTCTGACCAAATAGCAGGCATATCCAAAAGCTTCAATTCAAATACCTTTCGATATGCAAATAATAGAAAGCAAGCAGCAAGCTTTCCCCAAAAGAGTCCAAATCAAACATTCTGCAACCAAAAATCGTTGTGGTGTCCTCCAAATAGTGCGGTGTCTCACTATCTTTTCCTCCTTGCAGAATTGACTCTCACAAAATTTTACACTATAGTCATCATCAAATGCCAGAAAA